>CAUYPK010057012.1:0-42758 GCA_963574355.1 Loris lydekkerianus | reverse complement strand
CATTAGGTTCTGTCACATGGGGATGGGGGCATTAGGTCCTGTCACATGCGGGTGGGGGCATTAGGTTCTGTCACATGGGGATGGGGGCATTAGGTCCTGTCACATGCGGGTGGGGGCATTAGGTTCTGTCACATGGGGATGGGGGCATTAGGTCCTGTCACATGGGGATGGGGGCATTAGGTTCTGTCACATGGGGGTGGGGGCATTAGGTCCTGTCACATGGGGGTGGGGGCATTAGGTCCTGTCACATGGGGGTGGGGGCATTAGGTTCTGTCACATGGGGGTGGGGGCATTAGGCTCTGTCACATGGGAGTGGGGGGCAGTAGGTTCTTATAGGAGCACAAAGCCTACTGTAAACCACACATGTGAAGGGTCTAGGTTGTGTGCTCCCCTTTGAGAATCTCATCCCCTCTGGCTCCCTGTCTAGTCCCTGGTGCCAAAACAGTTGGGGAGTCTACTGTTCTAGACTCTCAGCTATATGAGGGCAGGGTATTAAATTTCTTCTATTCAATGTCGATTCCTCAACACTTGCAATAACTACTCATGCAAAATCAGCATTCAATAAGAATTTATTGAAAAAAAATCATGAATGAACAGTGAAGATTATAATGCAACCTGAGAAAATGTTTATATACTTATTCTATTTTATTTCATTTATTTTATGTGACAGAGTCTCACTCTGTTGCCCAGGCTAGAGTACCTTGGCATCAGACTAGCTCATAGCAACTTCAAAATCCTAGGTTCAGGTGAACCTCCTATCTCAGTCTCCCAGGTAGTTAGGATTACAGGTGCTATTTTTTTCTATTTTTGGTACGGACAGAGCACTCTTTGCTCAGGCTGGTCTCAAATGTCTGAACTCAAGGGATCCCCCTCACCTCCCAGAGTGCTAGAATTACAAGCAGGAGCCACCACACCCAGCCTAAACTTAAAGTGAAGAAAGTAGAACATAAAGTATGTGCACGGGATTCTTTTTTTCTTGTCTTTTTTTTTTTTATTGTTAAATCATAGCTGTGTACATTAGTGCAATCGCCTGTACCCTTTCTAAGATGTGCACCAGGATTCTAACCACACATTTAGCAAATGAATACTGAACCCACTGATATCCTCCTAGACACTGGGAATAGAAAGTTGAGTAAGACAAGTTTCTTATTTTAAAGGGTTCATGGTCTATAGAGAAAACAGAACTTTAAACCTAGGGAGAGAGATTTATGACGTACCATATGTGCCAGGAATCTGGAACTCTTAGAACAACAGCTCTCAATTAGGAAGGCTCACCGTGAGCCAGGTTCTCTGCTAATCCCTGTATGTACATAATCTCAGATAATCTTCTCAAAAGCCCTATGAGGCAGGTGTTAGCTTTACCCCACTTTCGTGAGGCACAGAGAGATTAAAGACTTAATTTATTTAGGGTTTCATGGCCTGTTGGAGCAGAGGTAGAATCAGAAGCCAGGTGGGCCTGTGTTCAGGGCCTGTGTGCTTATGTGCTGTGCCATGTGCTTCCAAGTAACACATCCAGAGAGATGAAACTCAAGCACAGGATGAACGAAAGTGTGACTGGTCTGAAAACAAAAGAAAATGTTGGAAGGAAATATATTAAATATCTAATGGGGAGGTTTCTGTGGAGTAGCCTTGAGTGTGTACGTGTACTTTTCTGAACTTTTCAAATTTATGTGATTATATATATCTTTTATCATCAAAAATAACATGCCTAATATCATCTGGAATTTAAAGTTTTTATTGCAGAGTTAATTTAGAGGAAAGAAATAATGGTTCTCATTGCTTTTCCTTTTCTACCTGATGAAATCTTCATCTTGTAATGTATTCAGCAAGATCTTTCCTGAGTTCACTGAACTTTATTATGCTCAGGAATGTCTTCCCATCTTTGCTGACTTAATTATGTTCTGTTTTTGCTGTTCTTTGAATGAGTCAAAGTCCATACTAAAATGCAAGGGTTTTGCAACCTTTGTTGATGAGCATGTAGTGAGAATTCCCAAGCATTCAGTTTCTCTATCAAATAAAAATACCACTCCAGTTTTGTGGGAGGTGTTTCTGAAAGATCTTTCCTTAAAATAATGGTGAAACTCATATGGACACCTGCTTTCTATTTTTAATTCCTTGCCTCATTTCTTCTTCCTTTGTCTACCTCCTTTTCTGCTTTTACAAATTCCATTGCGCTCAGCTCAAATACCACTATATCTGTGAACAACCCAGTCATGTGCACAAATCCAACTCAAAAGAGTATAAGAAAAAGGAGAGGAGAGGAGAGGAAAGAGTAGGAGAGAGAGGAAAGGAAAAGAAAAGAAAAGAAATGGAATGGAAAGAAAAAAGTAAGGAACGAGGAAAGGAGGGAGTATTGGTTTGGTAACCCAGGAGGTTTGGCTGAGCTCAGGCCTGAAATTACTTCATCTGAACTTTCTCTCTCTCATATCTTTTGGCTCAGTTTCACTTCTGCAGACTGGCAAGAGGGGTGGCTCTGGCTGCCCTTAATCCACATTCCCTTAGTTAACCAACCCCAATATGTGCGTATGTGTGCGAAAAGGGGAGTGACTTCTCTCTCCCACTGGCCACATATAAATTCAGGGCAGGTTTCTATTTGGCCCAGCTTGGATCATGTACCCACAGCTGTGGCAGGCATAAGAAGATAAAGTCCCATGATTGACGATCTGACAAGATCAAGTATAGTGAGGGAGGAGAATTCCTGAAAAAAAAAAAAAAAAAACAACTGGGATGCTGGAAAGGCAAGAACTACACAAGATAGAAGTTTTGAAGAAAAAGAAATCCCCAGTTCTTTGTCTGCATATCTGCACCTGTTAGCAAAATGCTTGGCCCCTACTTCCATGGAGAGATCAAAGTCTACTTCTCTTTGAGTGTGGGCCAGACTCGTGACTGATTTAGACCATTAGGATGCCCGAGAAGTGAAGGAGTGCCAGCTGTAAGCTCAAGAGGCCTCGGGCGCATCTATCTACTCTATCCCTGCCCAGGCAGCCTGCTGGAGGGATGAGGCAGGTGGAGCACAGCCAAGTCGGCCAGTTGTCCCAGCTGAGGCCTCAGACATGTGAGAGCCCTGCAAAGATCAGCAAAGCTGCTGACAGTCCACAGCTGACCACAGACACAAGAGTCAACTCTGCATGGCCCAGCTCAGATTCCCAGTAGCACCCAGCCAAGCCACAGACTCAAGAACAAAAAGGAATGTTTACTGTTGCATATTCCCAAGGTTTTGTGGTTAAGATGTAGCATTTTTATGGCAACAGATAACTGATACATTTGTATCTACTAAACCTCCCTTTCCTCCCCATTCTGCAGGTAACCTGGCCAATCCCTTCTCTAGTGTTCTCATAGCTCTGTCACACAACATATTCCACATTCTACCATTGCAAGTTTTATATTAAATTGTTATCTTTTATTTTGATACTTACTTGCCTGTTTCCCTGCCCATAAGCTGTTTGATGGAAGAAACCCTTTTTGTTTTCTTTTTTAATCCTGTTGAGTCCTGCACTTGCCATAGTGTATAGCAAAGAGCAGAAGGTGTTTAAACATTCCTGGGAATTCTGAGGCTGAGCAATACCACTCCAATGTCTACAAAAAATATTGCTTAAATTTTGAAAGTTGTGTTTTTCATATTTGGAGCATTAATGCACCTGCAGTTAAGTTTTTTGTACTGTGTAAATTAGGGATTTAACTGTCCCAGCATCTTCAATGAGCATCTAACCTTCCCTCCCTGACTTGCAATGCTAACCCATAGCAGGTTTCTACAAGTGCAGGGGTCCGTCTCTATTGTTGATTCTGGCAGAAACACACCACCTTTCTTATTTACCACCACTGTATAACAAGTTTTGTGTCTGTAGGACAAGTCACTCCATCTTACTGTTTTCTTCAAAGTTGTGTTAGATTTTTCTGGTTCTTTATTTTGCCATGTACATTTTAGTCAATGTGTCGAGTTGTACATACACACCATCACACCAACTAGTGTTCTCAGAATTTTGCTTAGAATCGTGTTACATTTATCAGTTATTTGGGAGGTAATTTACATCTTTAAAAATGGAATCTTTCAGGCTGGAAGCGGTGGCTCACGCCTGTAATCCTAGCACTCTGGGAGGCTGAGGCGGGTGGATTGCCTGAGCTCACGAGTTCTAGACCAGCCTAAGCCGGAGTAAGACCCCGTCTCTAAAAATAGCCAGGCGATGTGGCAGGCGCCTGTAGTCCCAGCTACTTGGGAGGCTGAGGCAGGAGTTGGTGGTTGCTGTGAGCTGTGAAGCCACAGCACTCTACCGAGGGCAACATAGACTCTGTCTCAAAAAACAAAAAAGAGTCTTTCTATCCATGAACATGATGCAATTTAATTCACCATTTATTATAATAGATTTCATTTACCCTCAAAAATGCCTAGGATCTAATGCGTCTCACTGTCTTCTCCACTGTTACTGCGCATCAGCCTGGTCCATGACACCATCCTCTCTCCCCTGGTCAGGTCTAAATGACCCCTTTTCTGCCTGCATATTGCTGTCCCTACAGCCTGTTCTCCATAAAGGAGCTAGAGTAATTTGTTGTTTTTGTTTTACTTTTTAAAGACATAAATTATGTCCTGGCACTTCTACCGCTTCAAAAATCACCTAGTAGCACCAGGGGTGCCAACCAAGCTCTCACACTTTGGGAAACACTGGTTTAAATGAGATGAGCGAGTGAGTGGGTGAATCAACGCTGACCCCTTCTTTGCGAGACCCTCAGAGCACAGAAGGATTAAGAGGCAGCCCTCGTGAAGGAAATCAAACCGCAAACAACAGCACTGGCCTGCGCAGAGCCAGAAGCCAAAGCGCGGGCGCGTGGGGCCGGGCTGGCCGGGGAGGCGCGGACGCCGGAGCGCCGAGCCCGGGGGTGGGGTCCCCGCCAGGCCCGCGCCTCCCGGCCCCGACGCGCGCCCGCGGCCTGCGCGAGAACGCGCTCCGAGGGCGCGTTCCGGGACCGCGGCGGCGCGCGGGGCTGCCGTGGCGGGCGAAGAGCTTCCGGTGGCGGCGGCGGAGGCGAGAGGGGGACCTGCAAGCGGCGCGGGCGGCGGCCCGGGGGCAGCGGTGAGTGGCGCCGGGGGGCCTGACCGGGGCGCCTGGGACACGCGCGGAGAGCCCGGCGGAGGCGCGCAGGTTCGGGCGGGGCCGCGCGCTCCCGGGCCCGCTGCCGGGGGAATCCCGGGCTCCGGGGTCCTAAGCCCCGTCGCTGGCCTCTGGCCAGGGCTCCCTGCATCTTGGGGACCCCTGCCATCCAGCTTCCCGACAGCTCCTCACTTCCAGCATTCTGAGGCCCTGGCGCTCTCTAATCCTCCGTGGTGGGGTGGGCCCGGTTCCCGATGGGAGGGGGCTCCTTTTCCCACGCCCCTTTGAGCCTTGCCATGCTGTCCCCGGTGGCAGCGTGACGAAACTCACCCCTGGGAGACACCCAAGATGGCTGCCACGGGGACAGGCAACCGAGCGGAGGGCACGAGCAATTGCTAGGTGATCAGGTGGCCCCAATCCCCACACTCCTCACGCACCTAGCTCTTGGCTTCTCCTGGTGCAGAGCAGGGCTGGGGTTCAGAGAGGAGGACCTCTGGCCCCTGACCTAGAACTGGCAATCCCATAGGGAAGAGATGTGCAAGTAAGTGGCTTCTTGGAACAGCGGTGGTCCCGTGCACACCGGTGTTTGCGAGCTTTTCTCCTAATTTTCCCCGTTTGTCACAGGTCTCTGACCTTCCCAGAATGACAATAATCACAGTATGTACTAAGTGTGTGCCAGATGACTTAGGTCCATTTACTTTCACGTTCTTCCAGCCCTGTGAGGTATTCAGCAGTTATCTCATAATTCAGATAAGAAAACTGGAGTTCAGAGAGGTTGAGCAGCAGCACAGGGTCACACAGCTGGCTATCCACAGTGGAAGGCCATGTGAGTGTCCAACTGAAGTGCTTCCTCCTCAGAGATGCTTTCCCTCAACTATGCTGTCTAAATTGCACACACCGTTCCTTACACAACCCCTGTGTTTTTTTAAATAGTGTTTGTCACGAGTTGAACTGTGTTTACTTTACTCTCCTGTGTGAATGGGGTCTATGTCTGACTTGCTCATCCTGTCTGTCCCCTGCATCTAACAATTGCCTGTACCAAGTGAACCCTCAGTGAATATTTTGCTGAGTGCCTGAATGAAAAATTGTAGCTCTGCTTGATTTCAGGGTTTGGGTACTTAATTCTCCATGGGCAGCTCTTCTCTGAAGCCCCACCCACCCACTCAGTGTTCTCACTCCTAATCCCCTCCTCTGCCTCAACTTCTAGCCTTTAACTTGGGTGCCTCTGGATGTTCACTGCTTTGTTCATCTCCAGTTTACTGAGCTTCTTCCGTGGACCAGGCATGGTAACAGGTGCAAGAGGGGAATGCAGGTAAATAAGGGGTCTGCAACTCTTAACAGTGCAGACCTCAGACTTGACGTATAAGATGAGAAGGAACTGTTTGGGAGGATGAATGGAGTGTCTACCAAGAAGTCCTGAGACCTCAAGCAGGTACTTTCTCCTCTCAAGACTGCAGATGTCTGACTTGCAAAAATGATGGTGTTTGGACAAGAGGATTTATCAGTTCGCATCTCAGCTCTAATATAAATTTCTCTAAATATGTATTAATAGGTTAGATTGAGCAGTGCAGGCTTTTGGCCACATGGATGTCCAGGAAAGAGGCATTATCTGTGGTTGTAGTTGTCAGAGGGGAGCTTGTATAGCAAGGGATGGTTATAATTCAGACTGAGTAACATGTTTAGCATGTTCTTAATTTTCCATAAAACTTTTATGAAATCTCATGGGGATGGGTATACAAAGGCTCCAACTGGGAGGAAACATCCTTTTCTTTTTCCTCATTTCCTGCAAAGAAAGCTGAAAGGACAACCAATGTCTGTCGGAGCAGACCCACCATGCTTTTCCATGCCTTACAACAGGTGTCCTCAAACTTTTTAAACAGGAGGCCAGTTCACTGTCCCTCAGACTGTTGGAGCACTGGACTATAGTTTAAAAAAAAAAAAAAACAACTATGAACAAATTCCTATGCACACTGCACATATCTTATTTTGAAGTGAAAAAACAAAAAGTGAACAAATACAATCACACCATTTCGTGTGGCCCATGGGCCGCAGTTTGAGGACGCCTGCCTTAGAATGAAATCAGGTATCCCCATCCTCCTTTGCAGCATTTAGATGAATTTAATTGGAATAGAAACATGAATGAGACCAACTCTTCCCTTCTGGTTAAAGATAGGAAATCAGTACCAGTGAGTCCATTTAAAAAAAAAAAAAAAAAGGCTGACTGTTGCTAGTGTATCAAACCTGCACTTTAAGTACACAAAGTTAAAGATACTAAAGTTTTTTTTTAACCATTGTTGATTTGTAAAATACTTTCATAGGCATTAATATATGATCTATGAGCTGACTCATTTAAGTGGGTGGTGAATAGTCAACTAAATATGTCTAAAATATTGCAGTTTAGTGATCTTTAATCATTTTTGCATGCTGATATCACCCTCTCACATGGAAATCAATAGAATTTTTATTTTAATTAAGAGCTTTACCTAGCCCAAGATATTACTTAAGAACCCCACACACGTGGACCAGGCACGTTGGCTCACGCCTTTAATCCTAGCCCCCTGGGAGGTCAAGGAAAGTGGATTGCTTGAGTTCAGGAGTTCAAGACCAGCCTGAGCAAGAGCTAGACCCCATCTCTAAAAATAGCCGGACATTGTGGCAGGCACCTATAGTCCTAGCTACTTGGGAGGCTAAGACAAAAGAATCACTTGAGCCCAGGAGTTTGAGCTTGCTATGTGCTGTGATGCCATGACACTCTACCCAGGGTGACAAAGTAAGACTCTGTCTCAAAAAAAAAAAAATAAATAAAACACACCCAAGGTTGATCTTAATGCCTGGAATATAAGTAATGATTGTATTGTCACGTGGTGGATGTTTTAAAGTTAGTAGAATGAAAAAGAAAGTAAAGTTAGTTGCATGATGGGATCTGCATGGGAAGTGAGGAAATGGTGGCAGTAGGAAGGCTACAAGGCAGTAATTCTCCAGGTCTTCCTGCTTCCTAACAGGCCCCCTGTTCTCCATGGAGTAGTGAAGAGTGTGCAATGCATAGCCATTGTTGAGTGGAAATTCTCATTGAACGAATCTGTAATTCTCTGCATAGGTTTCAACTTTCTGACCTATAATTTGATCTCCTGTGTGGCCACACCAGTAAGGAAGGAATGCTGTGTGTGGGTGACCAGCCCCAAGTTAAGCATAAATTAGTAAATTTGCTTTTTAGGCTTCTTGAGTTAGTATGATTGTCCTTGGTGACACAACTTCTGTAGCTTCCAAAGAGTCAGAATTGTACCAAGTCAGAATTGCCAATTTCAGGCTGTGTCATCTTGGGCATGCTACTTAATTTCAGTTGGTAACACTACAAAATAGGAAAAAAATCTTGGAGGACTACAATGAGGATCTGACAGTGTAACAATGCTTGGAAAGTCCAGTGTCTAGGACGTGATGGGAAGCACTGTCTCTAACAGGCTGTTTCACACATGGTGGGCCCTAATACACAAACTGGGGAATCAGAGTTTTTATGACTCTTTCAAAATACAATAGGTTTAACCAACAAGTCTCCAGTTTAATAACCTAGTTATCATTGTTAATCTTTAGCCAGGGTTGAAGGTCTTCCTTACTAATTCCCTGATAAAGCACATTCCTTGCTAACTTGTTTTCTGTTTTCTGTGAAATTTAGGAAAATTAATTCTTCCCAAGTAGTAAGCACTTTCTTGGCATGTAGTTAAAAGTTTGAAATAAAGTTTATCTTGGAGAAAAATTCTTTTTTTTTTTTTTGACATTTTGGATCATCTTCAGGAAGTTGGGACAGTTAAGCTTTATTCCCCCTCCTCACCAGTGACTGGATTTATGGGTAGGACTCTAGTCATTGGGGACAGGAGGCTCTAGTCCTGGAGAACTGGCTTGTTAGCAATGATCTGAACTTTTGGGGGGTCATTTTTCATCCTTTTTGGCACTTTACATTTAATGAAGATTAATAAAGGCCTATTATACACTTGTGTTTGCTAATCCAACACATATCTCAGTTTTATAGATGAGAAGATTGAGGTTCAGAGATACAAAGTGACTCATCCGATGGCACGTCTAGAAAGGAAGTGACAGAGTTGGGACGCAAACCTGCATGGTATTTGCTTAAGTCCTCTTCCTGTGCCACAGGTTGTCATGGTAGGTGCTTAGGAGAACAGGCCACAGGGCAGGGGCTTCCGTCCACAGGAGCCAGATGGAAAGAGCAATGACAGTTGGGTGAACATCCCTGGAGACAGCCAGGGACTGATACTGCCCCGGCAAGAGGATATTTTACTACATGGGTGGTAGGGCATTTGGTTTTTATTTAGTTTTTCTCTTTATATTTGTTCCATTGTAGTGATTTCCAAAATTACCTAATCATAGGATATCTCTGGTATACTTTTAAAAAAATTGATTCTTGGGCCTTGAAAAGTCTGATTTGCCTCAGCCGTACTGATTCTCTCAAGAGGAGGCTTTCCTGGTCAATAGCTCCTCTTAGGCAAATGTGGGTCCTGGAGCCAGGTGACTTTAATTCATGTTCTGGCACTGCTGTTAGCTTGAGCAAGTTAGCTGACCTCCCTTATAACAAAGTTCCTGTGTCCCATGGGGGTCACGACTGTGGTAAGGGTAAGATGAAATGATACAAGGAAAGCTCTTAGATTAAAGAATTATTAAATGTTACTGGCCATTATTAGGTAATATCCTAATTTTGTTGATAAAGATACAAAAACTAGAAGCAGTCAGATTATGTGTACAAGATGGCAGAGTAGTTGGAGGAACTGGGATTTGTTTTGGTGGTTTTTTGTTTGTTTGTTTGTTTGTGATAGAGTCTTTCTCTGTCCCCTTGGGTGGAGTGCAGTATTGTCATCACAGCTCACTGCAACTTCACACTCCTGGGCTCAAGTGCTCCTCCTGCCTCAGCTTCCAGAGTAGCTGGGACTATAGGTGTGTGCCATCATGCCTGGCTAATTTTTTCATTTTTAGTAGAGATGGGGTGGGGGGTGGGGGTTCTCTTGTTCACACTGGTCTTGAACCCCTGAGCTCAGAGGATCCTCCTACCTCAGCCTCCCAGAGTGCTAGGATTACAGGTGTGAGTCACTGTACCCCACTGGGGATGTGGGATTTGGATTCAGATCCATTGCCTCCACGGCACAAACTCATAGCTACTACACAATAATACCTCCCTACATTCCCCTTCCCTCCCCTCCATCTGGTGATGCTGTGTTATAGGACTGCTGGATGAGGCTGGGGAAGTATGCTTTAGAGCAGTACTTTTCAACCATTTTTATCTCACAAAACACTCAAAGCTACAGTTAAATTTCTGCAGCACACTTAAATTATGTTGATTTTTTAAAGAAAAGAGTAAGTAGCATAAAAGAGTAAAGAATATACTTACTATGCTTACTGCACTTTGAACTTCTTTTGAAAATAATTAGTGATCTTTAACAATTTTTGTGGCACACCTAAGATTCTCTCATGGCACACTGGTTGAAAATCATTGGGTTAGAGCCAGGAATTTGAGCTAAGCTAACCAACAAGTTCAGTGAATTTGTTTGGAAACTATACTGATCACCCTTGCCTAATAGGAGCAGACAGCTCAAGAGTCATCAGGCTTATGTGTGGTGGGGGCGTTTCTGGGCCTAGGAGTCAGGGGGTGGGCATTGACGGTGCACACTTGCGTACTGACTGTATGATCTCAGGCAAGGCAAGATATCTAGAAGGAAGGCAGTAATGCCCGCACAGAATTGTTTTTGAAAATTGTGATATAACTTCAATAATTCCTTGAAAAAAGATGGAGTTAGCTAACATTTCCAGTAGGGCTACAATATATAATGTATTAATATATGATGACTACAGAATTTGTCATGTCACTCATTTTGGCTTAATGTTGTCTGAGTTATTGTGGGTTTCAAAATACATTTACTCCATTGAAATAATGGATATATATATATTTTTGCAGTTTTTTTGGCCAGAGCTGGGTTTAAACCCATCACCTCTGGCATACTCCTTTGAGCCACAGGCACCGCCCTAATAATGGATATTTTTGAAAGATACATGAAAATTTGAACACCATTCATATCCCAGTCTTCAGTGAGATTTGCCCAGATAAGTAATCTAATAACTCAGTTTATGCCTTTATCAGTAG
This sequence comes from Loris lydekkerianus, assembly GCA_963574355.1. Taxonomy (NCBI): domain Eukaryota; kingdom Metazoa; phylum Chordata; class Mammalia; order Primates; family Lorisidae; genus Loris; species Loris lydekkerianus. The sequence continues at coordinate 31,532 of CAUYPK010057012.1, read as the reverse complement.
GGCTGGCTAATATCCATAGACAATAAGATTAATATGTGAAGGGCATCTGCAAGTGTGTTTGGGGAAATTAATTTAGCTACATTCATTAGAATGTGTTTGTTGTTCAATTTGCTGTTCACTGTGTGTCGGGTCTTTCAAAACCCAGGACCAGCCCAGTCTTGGGTACATGAAAGACCTTCAGTAGATACTAAAAGCATAAATTAATTTTCTTGTGAATGAATAAAAAGACTTTGAAAAATGTAGTCATGAGACTACATTTACCCAAAACATTAGCAAAGAGAATACATTATACCAGTTTGTAATCTAGGGATTGTTCCTGTCCCCTGTGAGGGGTTAATTAATGTTTCAACACATATCACATGTAAAATTATCTGTTTGGAAATGACTCATTTAAATACAGCATAATGCCAGAATTATTAATGATCTCACATAGGTCACACGTAGGTGGGAATGTCTTTAAGTGACAAACCCTTAAAGTCACTTCTTCTTAGAATAAGTGATCTCAACCAACCACAGAATTGTTTTTCTACTTTTTCTCATATGAACAAAAATTAATGCTCTTAAAATCCAAATTTTTCTTTAAAATTACTCATGCAAAAGTTGTTTTTTTTTTTTTTGTAGAGACAAAGTCTCACTTTACCACCCTCAGTGGAGGGCCGTGATGTCACAGGACTCACAGCAACCTCCAGCTCTTGGGCGGACTCACAGCAACCTCCAGCTCTTGGGCTTCCGCAATTTTCCTGCCTCAGGCTCCTGAGCAGCTGGGACTACAGACACCCGACACAACGCCCGATTTTTTTTTTGTTGCAGTTCGGCCGGGGATGGATTTGAACTTGCCACCCTCGGTATATGGGGCCTGCACCCTACTCACTGAGCCACAGGCGCACCCCAAGTAGTCAAGCACTAGGAAGCTACATGACAGCTAATTAAATATACAGAGAGGGGCTGCTTGTTGCCAGTCATCCCTTTCTAATGTCGCTTGGGCTTCTTACCATTCCCCATTCCACCATTTCTTCCACCACGATCTCATGAATTTCTTGGACACATATAATGTATTGTATAAACCATAGCACTTTGCAGCTGAGCCTTCCAGCTGTTAAGCCCCCGTGTGACTGGGGAATGTCTCCTCCTGGCCCCTTCTGCTGTCCGTCTGGGTGTACTGGGCTGGGACCCCGTCTACCCGCGTCCCCTTCCCCCCACGCTCTTATATCTGAAGATACAGTTCAGCCGTCTGCTCTGCCTGTCAGAGCCTCCGGGAGACAGGAGCGTCTGCTGATTCTCCCTGGCATCTTTTCCTCGCTTCAGGGGCTGTAAAGCCGATGAACTCACACGTTCTTGAACACATTCTTTGGCATCCTGTGCAGTCTGACCTTCTGAGGGACATTTTTCGTTATTCTTGTCACATCTGCAATTGCAAAATAAGATCTTCTTCACCAAAACTCTCTTTTGAACAGTTTGTGGTTTCATCGTCATTCATGCTATGCCAATATCATTGTGAGGCTGTACAGAACAATGTCTTTCTACAAGATAGCCTGCAGAAATTCCTAGTTTAGAAGCATCTGTTGTAGAACAGTCTGTTGTAGTCAGCGATGCTCTAAGAACACCTCTCCTGAAAGATTCTGATCTCTGCCAATTCCGACCTTCTTTACAAGTCCAGGGACCCAAGCCGCTCCTCATGGCTGCACTTTTCATAAGTAGGCATTGTGGGGAAACAAGCTCATTCATTCCTTCTCCATCTCCCCAATTCCCAGGACCTCCTTTCCTCCCCAGGAAGGTGCCCGTGGAGGCCCTGGCACTGGCCCTATGGCCTGCTCCCGGCCAGTACCAAGTGTGCACAGCGGACTCTGTCATGCCTGCCCGCAGGCCACTGAACCCCGCGCCCGACACCGCCCGCCAGCCGGTGGATGTCTGAGATGCCCAGCGCAGGCCTACCGAGCAGCCAGGCTCTCCAGCCCCCTGGAACTCCGGTGTGGCGGCGAAGGCCATTCATACAGGCCTGCGGCCATTCACACACGCCTGAACCGCCTGGGCCAGCCAGGTGTCCCCTGGTGTGCTTGGGCGCCACCTCCTGGGCATGAGGCTCCCTGGCCCGAGGCGCCAGGCAGGCGTCCCCTGGTGTGCTTGGGCGCCCCCTCCTGGGCATGAGGCTCCCTGGCCCGAGGCGCTAAGAGCGGCTCCAGCTTAGCGCGGGCTCCTGGGCCCCCACTGATTTTAATGTGAAATAGGAAATAAGTTTTTTGTTTGTTTAAGTGAGACACCTCATGTTTGAAAATGGGTCAGTTGACTTGGAGTGGAAAAAGTATGCTTGAAGGTGGAAGTTCATGCTTTAAAAAAGGCTTGTCTAATTGAAGCAAGGGATGATAGTGAATTAAAATTGTATCTGCTTTGAGATCATCTATTCTTGTGAGAATGCTAATGCAGCATTTCTGATTAGTCTGTATGATTTTTTTTTTTTTTAATCTGGGAACTGGGAACACAAGTTATCAAGCCCAGTTGCTCCTTCTCATGTCCAGATAGTCCAACTTAAAATCCTTTCTAAGTAAGGGAAACTGTGTTAGTTTCCTGTTCTATTGTAACACATTGTCCCACGTTTACTAGCTTAAAACAACCAAAATTTATTATCTTAAGAGTTCTGGTGGCCAGAAATCTAAGGTGGGTGGACATTCCTTCTGGAGACCTCCAGGGGAGAATCCCTTTTTCCTTGTCTTCTCCAGCTCCCAAAAGCAGCCTGTTGCTTGGTCCCTGGCTTTGGTCACCCAGGCTCTGCTTGTCTCCACGTCTATCTGTCCTTGCCTCTCCTGCCTGCCTTAATGGGGACCCGTGTGATTACACTGGGCCCACACACATCATCCGGGATAGTCTCCCTATCTCAAGATCCTTCACATAATCCTTCACCCAGCAAAGTCCCTTTACCCTGTAAGGCAACATTCACAGTTTCTGAGGAGTAGGATGTGGATGTCTTTGGAGGCCATCATTCTACCTACCACAAGTGCATATAAGAGGAGCTTCAGTGTCGGGGTTTACATGGGTTTGACTGGAATCTGAAGATAAGCAGTTGGTATTAAGCACTCCTGCCTCTTCCCTCGCAGTGAGTGACATCTCAGAATCTTGCCTTCTCCTTCTGCAAAGGGGCATCAAATGTGCAAAGCACACAGTTGTAAGAACTGAGAAGATTCTGGCACTGGTGCAGACTAGGAACGTGCACTCTTAGGCTCCCTAGGGGCCTGTGTGTAGGTACTAGATACTTTAAAAATTCATTTAAAGATTCATTTCTCCATCTCTCTCCTGTTGCTTTGTTAAAAAGACACTTTTTGTTTCCAGATTCATATTAGGGTACAGATGTTTAGGTTACATTGTTTCCATGTCTAAGGTAAAGTTCAAGTTGTAGTTGAGCCCTTCGCCCAGGAGATGTGCTGAACACGGCACATTGTGCCCCTTAGGTGAGAACTTGCCGATCACCCTCCCACCTCCTCTTGCCCTTTCCCTCTACTCCCCTACCCCTCACTAGAATATACTCGTTTTTCTTCTTTGGGCTATATAGTTGTTTGTATATTAGTGTCATATTAGTATTGAATATGTTAGATACTTATTTTTCCATTCTTGTGATACTTGACTGAGAAAAATGTGTTTCACTCCATCCAGGTAAATGACAAAAGATGTAAAGTCTCCATCTTTTCATGGAGTTTGTTAATCTATTCATGAGTTGATGGGCACTTGGGTTGCTTCCACAGCTTGGCATTGTGAATTGAGCTGCGATAAACATTCTAGTGCACAAATGTCCTTGTGGTAAAATGATTTTTTTTTTTTCCTTAAAGAAGACGCTTTTGTGAGACCTCAATGGCATTCTTCTTGGTCACTTGTCCTGTAAAGTGACCATAAGGTTATTAGAGTATACAACTTCATAGCGTCAGGGACAAGTTTTTATTTTTAAAAGGGGGGCCTTAAAGATATCTGTTCTCTACAGACATTTAATTGATACCATACTTCAAAAAAATTGATTAGAAAGAGTGAAATGCCCAGTCCCCTGGAGTCCAGTCTGTTTCAGGTCCTCTCAGAGTTTATTCTACCACCAGCATCAGTCAGGCACCCTGGGCAAGTTATTTTTCTTCTGGGCCTCAGTTCCCACATCTCAATGATGAGCAGATCAGAGCGGTCAGTTTTAAGAATCTATCCAGCTCGTATGCAATAATAATGTCTTTATATTTTAAAATGAGATCATGTGGGTGAAAACATGCTCAGTGTTGCTTTATATTTAACAAATTAGAGATGGTTTGTTATTAAGAACTAGAAATCTGTAAAAGCTGAGTCTTAATTTTTGTTTTGATTATTTCTATTAAGCATGAAGGAGAAATAGTGATAGTGAGAATTATAATTAAAAGGGAAGATTACTTGGTACCTTGATATCCACTGAGGTATATCACAAATTATTCTTGTCCCTGAGGCGCCAGCAAGATTCATGTGTAGGCACAGCCTGGAGCCCATCAACTGGAAGGGCACACTCACATGTCCAGCCTTATGCTGGACCTACTGGATCATAATCTCTGGAAGGGGGATACTATTAGTCTTTCTAAAAGGCTTTCCAGGCTGGGCACGGAGGCTCACACCTGTACTCCCAGCACTATAAGAGGCCAACGTGAGAGGATCCCTTGAGCTCAGGAGTTTGAGACCACCCTGAGTAAGAGCGAGTCCCCTAGCACTGGGACAATCACAATCACAATGGAAAAATCAGCCAGGCATAGTGGTGGGCACCTGTAGTCCCAGCTACTCAGGAGGCTGAGGTGGAAGAATCAGTTGCACCCAGGAGTTTGAGGTTGCTGTGAGCTAGGCTGAGGCTGTGGAATTCTAGCTTGAAAAATAGAATAAGACTCTGTCTCAAAAAATAAAAATAAAATCAAAATCAAAATGAAAAGCTCTCCAAGACTGTGCATGGTGGCTAATGTCTACCCATAGCACTCTGGGTAGAGTGCTATGACATCTTAGCTCACAGCAACCTATAAATCCCAGCACTTTGGGTGTTGAAGACGTAAGGATCACTTGAGCCTCCAAGTCCAAGACCTGTGTGGGCAACGTAGCAAGACCCCATCTGTATCAAAACTTTTAATCTGTATCAAAACTTTTAAAAAATTAGCAGGGTATAGTGGTGGCATACATGTAGTCCCAGCTTCTCAACTGGCTGAAGCAGAAAGATCACTTAAATCCAGGAGTTCTACGCTACAGTGAACTATATTATCTCACTACTCTCCAGACTCAGCAACAGAGTGAGACCCTGTCTCTTAAAAACAAATAAGATAATTAAAAATTTAAAAAGCTTTCCAGGTGATTTTAGTGTCTTCTGTTGGTTCAGAACCATTGCTTTGTGTCAGCAGCTTTGCAGGAATGAACAGTTCCCTGAGGAGAAGCATTGAATGCATTGCCATATCTCCCTTCTTGTTACCGTTAGCACCCAGGGAGTTCGATCCCCTTCTCTCCACTACCCCAAAACGAGAGTAACCAGCTCCACAGCTGCCACAGTGTCTTCCTGGCCACGGTAGACTCACCTCTCCTGTGTTTCAGGACACCACACTCTCCTGTTTGCCCACCCACCACTCACTCCCTCCCTCAGCCTCCTTTGCTGTGACTTCAGTCCTTTCAGGTCCCTTCTCTAGTTAACTTCACTTCCCTGGTGATCTAATCTGGTCGCATGACTTGAATCTCTGTGCCGACAACCCCCTGTGTGTCTCTCCAGATGAGACTCTGGCGCAGTCCAGACTGGCGTGTTCCAGGCCTCCTGGGCACCTCCCTTGATGTCTCGTAGGCTTCTCACACCCCGGTGTCTATCTGAACTTCCTGTTTTCTCCCTGGCACTTGCTTTTCCTACAGTTGTTCTGACCAAACATCATAGGAGTCATGCTTTTTCTTTTTCCTTTTTTTTGAGATGGTCTCACTCTGTCACTCTGGGTAGAGTGCCATGACATCTTAGCTCACAGCAACCTCAAATTCTTGGACTCAAGAGGTCCTCTTGCCTCAGTCTCCTAAGTAGCTGGGACTACAGGCTCCCACCATGATGCCCAACTAGTTGTTCTTTTTTGTTTTGTTTTATTTTATTTTTTTGTAGAGATAGGGCCTTTTGTTTGTTTGTTTTTTATTATTGGGGATTCATTGAGGGTACACAGAACCTGGTTACCTTGATTGCTTTTGTTAGATAAGGACCGTCTTATATTTTTGTTCTGCCCCTTTTGTTAGATAAGAACCGTCTTATATTTTGTTCTGCCCCTTTTGTTAGATAAGGACCGTCTTATATTTTTGTTCTGCTACACCCCTTGACCTCCTACCCCCTCCTTCCCTCCCTTTCTCAGCTCTCCCATCCCCCATCCCCACTGTATACTAGGACCTTAATTGTCCTCATATCAGAATTGAGTACATAGGATTCTTATTTCTCCATTCTTGTGATGCTTTACTAAGAATAATGTGTTCCGCATCCATCCAGGTTAATACAAAGGATGTAAAGTCTCCATTTTTTTTAATAGCTGAATAATATTCCATGGTACACATATACCACAGCTTGTTAATACGTTCCTGGTTGGTGGGCATTTAGGCTGTTTCACATTTTGGCGATTGTAAATTGAGCTGCAATAAAATGTCTAGTACAATTATCCCTGTGATAAAAGGATTGTTTTTCTTCTGGGTAGCTCCCAGCAATGGGATTGCAGAATCAAATGGGAGGTCTACCTTGAGTTCTTTGAGGGTTTTCCATACCGCCTTCCATTAGTTTGCAGTCTCCCCAGCAGTGTATAAGTGTTCCCTTCTCTCCACCACACCAGCATCTGTAGTTTTGAGACTGTGATGAGGACCATTCTCACTGGGTTTGGATGGTGTCTATAAACAGGATTTTGTTCTTGCTCAAGCTGGTCTTGAACTTCTGAGCTCAAGCAATCCACCCGCCTCAGCCTTCCAGAGTGCTAGCATTACAGGTGTGAGCCACCTCACCTGGTGTCATGCTCTTTCTTCCTCTCACATCCCACATCTGAGTTGTTAAGAAATTGTACTGGTGCCGTCCATAGAATATCCAGAATTTCAGCACCTCTTGTCTCTTGTCACCTCCGTGCTGCTCTACTCTATAGAGAAGCCTGAAAACCATTGCTGTCCTGTGTGTGACCTGAGCTGCCTTCAGCTCTCTCCTGGCTCGCTGTAGTAACCTCACAGCGCTCTTCCTGCTCCCACTCTTACCTCCCCACTGTCTGCTCTCCACACAGCAGCCAGAGAGAGGCTTCCATACTGTGAGTCAGTTCTTTTTATTCCCCTAAGTAGAATCCTTTGGTAATTCCCATTTCCTTCAGAGTACAATGCCAAGGTCCCTCGTGGCTGCATGACCCCATGCCATCTGAACCTCAGCTCCTTCCTGGTGCCTTCCTTACCTCCCCAGCTCCTCTCTCCTCTCCACTCCCACTCACGCCTCTTTCTGTTTTGTGAAGACACCAGACACATTCATGCCTTAGGGTCTTTGCAATGTCTGTTCCGTCTGCCTAGAATGATCTTTCCCAAGGTGCCCACATTGTTTCTGTTCCTTAATTCCTCACTTCCTTCCAATCCTGCTCCAATATTATTTTCTCAACAAAGCCTACCCTGACTACCTTATTTAAAAATGCAGTCTCTACTCCTGATTTTTCTTATCTCATTCTGGGCAGGGTTTATTCCCCCCAAATCGTTTGTTGCCTTATAATATTAAGAATAGTTTATTTATCTCTTATGTTTTTTGTTTATTTCTGTTTCTCCTTTCACTCTGCCAGCCCACCATTTGCTCTACAAGGGCAGGAATTTTTATCTTCTTATAGTCCAAGAACCTGCCATGGAGTTGGTACCCAATAAATGAATATATATATATATTTTTGAGACAGAGCCTCAAGCTGTCCCCCTGGGTAGAGTGCCATGGCATCACAGCTCACAGCAATCTCCAACTCCTGGGCTTAAGCAAGATTCTCTTGCCTCTGCCTCCCAAGTAGCTGAGACCACAGGCACCTGCCACAACGCCCAGCTATTTTTTGGTTTCAGCCGTCATTGTTGTTTGGTGGGCCTGGGCTGGATTTGAACCCGCCAGCTCAGGTGTATGTGGCTGGCACCTTAGCAACTTGAGCCACAGGTGCCGAGCCCCAATAAATGAATATTAAAGATAGCAACATTTTCTAAATGTTTGAGAAAAGAAAATGCGAAAGATTTTTTTCTGCTAAGAATTTCTTCTGTATTTAAACTATGGTCTATTAGAGGCTAGAAATTATATCTTTCGTTTTCTCATTCAGAAATGAGAGGAAGTTAGGCCAGATTGTCTTGTTCAGTTGTATGATTATATAGGGCATTTATTTGATCACACTTAAGGATAGAAACACATTTTAAACTGTGTATATAAATGTAAATTCAAAATGGGACCTGTGCACCAGTATAGCAGCTGTTAGGGATAGGTCAATATTGAGGTTAAGTACAGAAATGGAAAATATTAGAAACCTGTAGAACAGTCTGACAGTCATTTTATATATGCTGAATCTAATTAAATACTGAGTCTTGACTTTTGTATATTTTTTCATTTAATTTCTTCCAAATTTTTTTAAATTGTATTTTTACAAAAATATTAGTTCATTAAGGGGATTGCAAGTTTTTTTTTCAAAAAAGCAAATCCTTTGCCGTACATAGTTTAAGTAGCACTCATCAAATGCACTTCAGTTGACTTATAAAGTTGGAGTAAAAGCAAAAACAAAGCCTGAAAAATCATAAGGCCTCTGGAATTTTGTGAATCTCCTAGATTTTCAGATGGTCTTTGCCAGTAGTGGTTTTCAACTTTTTTCTTATTTATCCAAGCTGTAGAAACCTCTTTTCAAATACACATTGTCATAAAACACAGATGCAAATGGCAAACAACAGCAGACGTGCCCTAGATGAGTACCAGCTTAGAGGCTCAGACCCACCTGCTTGAATTCCCCTCCACTCACTGTAGGTTGCGAAGAGGCCTCACAGAGCCCTAGAACTCTGTGGAGAAGCCTAAAGACCATTGTTGTCCTGTGTTTGAACTGAACTCTTTGCTTTACTTTTGTTTCTTATATATAATATACTTACTGTATTCTAATCCAAAATTTAGGCATTTCTCCATACAATGACACAGAGTTTTTTTGTTTGTTTGTTTATTTGAGACAGAGTCTTACTGTGTCACCCTGAGTACAGCAACCTCAAACTCCTAGGTTCAAGCAGTCCTCCTGCCTCAGCATCCCAAGTACCTAGAACTACAGATGCCTTCCACAACACTCATCTAGTTTTTTTATTCTTTGTAGATATGGGTCTCACTCTTGCTCAGGTTGGTCTTGAACTCTTGAGCTTAAGCAGTCCACTGCTTATGCCTCCTAGAGTGCTAGGGTTACAGGTGTGAGCCACCTGTAATACTTCTTGTATCCCTGGATGTAATATGTGCAATTCTGATATATTCAAATTTGAAATTTAGGTATTTCTCTTATCATAGCCCAACAGACAAAGATTTGTAGGGACTAACCTACAAAGTCATATTTATTGGTTCATTGCAATGAGACCACACACCAGAGAAACCTTCTGTCTCACCAAACAGAGAAGATAGATCTAGTGTAACATTTTGGAGAATGGTGGAGTTTACTGAAGCAGTATTTTGATAGGCTCAGAGCAGGACTGGATATAGAAGTTTGGACTGTGAAGTGGGCCTACATCCCCGTTACCTTGGAAATTACAAAGTTAAGATAGACTTGGATTGTGTCTAAAAATTTCCTAATCTTGGGCAGGTTCAGGGGCTCATGCCTGTAATCCTAGCACTCTGGGAGGCCAAGGTGGGTGGATTCTCTGAGCTCAGGAGTTTGAGACCAGCCTGAGCAAGAGAGAGACCACATCTCTACTAAAGGATAGAAGAAACAACTAGCCAGGCGTTGTGGCAGGCGCCTGCACTAAGACTGAGACAAGATGATGAATTACTGTAATTTGTGACACCATATCACTCAACCCCACGGTCACTGAGTAGGACTCTGTCTCTAAAAATTAGTTGATTAATAAAAATATCCTAATCTGAAATTTTGTACCTGAACTGGAAATCTAGGCCCCTTTTCAGATATTTCCTTGTTCTTATGATTCAAACAGCAAAGTTTCTGATCATTTGTAATTATATAGGACAAGGTTTCTCAGGGAGATAAAAGAGCAGTTCACTCAAAAAAGGTAGTTGTCATGATACTTTATAGCTGTGTTGTACCCTTGGGAAAAATGGTTTCCCATCAGCTTTGGAGCTGGCTTCATGTGCGTTTGCTCTTCCAGCTTGCCTTAGTAAGAGCAGTGCTAATTTTTATATTATCACTCTCATTGACCACTGTTTTCCGTACACTGGATTCCTCACATCTGTGGACCTAATATGCTCAATTTTAATCACATGGTCCGTAGTATGTACTAATAAGAGATTTTGACAAAGCACAATTATTAACACAAAAGAGTACCCAACATTAATGTCTGACATCTTAATATACCTAAATGGTTCACAAAACCATTAAAAAAAAAACTTAACGTAAAATTATTTGGAAAAGAAAGCTACAACTAGAACTGGTCTCAGAGGCTGACCATGGTGGCTCACGCCTGTAATCCTAGCACTCTGGGAGGCTGAGGCAGGAAGATTGCTTGAGTTTTAGAGTCTGGGACCAGCCTGAGCAAGAGCCAGTCCCTGCCTTTACTAAAAATAGAAAAATTAGCCAGGCATTGTGGCAGGCACCTATAGTCTTAGCTACTAGGGAGGCTGAGAGCAGGATTGCGTGAGCCTAGGTGTTTGAGGCTGTTGTGAGCTAGGCTGAGGCCAGGGCACTGTAGCCTGGGTAACAGAGACTCAGGTCCACCCCTTCCCCCCAAAGAGAACTGGTATCACAAATGTAGGGAACAGAAACAGGTGTAAGAAAGCAAAGGTTTGAAGCCTTCATAGTGATTAGATCTTTTGGCCTGTTAATTTCATACAGAGAGATCTAGTCTGAAAATAACACCAGATATAAGGAAAAAGATTCATGGACAGAGATTCAGCATTCTAGGTAATAATGAAACACTAAAAACAACATACACGTTAGCAATGTTGTTATATATCTAAAATGAATATTTAGTGCCATGGAAGGTGCTCATGAAATAAGTATAAAATAATCAGGACATTAAAACACACAGTGTGATATCAACTTACTTTTTAAATTATATGATAACAAGTATAGAAAAAAATCTGTAAAGAAATGTACTAAAACATTAACAATAATTATTTCAGAGTAACTGGATTGTGGGATATTTTGTTTCCTTATTCTTTCTTTCCAATAATAAGCTTGTATTTTCTTAAAATACTACAGTAAGCATCTATTGCAAAAATACAATGCACTTCTAAAATAAGCATGCATTACTCAGAGAAAGAAATTAATTACTGTTGGGAAAAAGACGTGGTTCTTTAGCCAGAAAGTAAAAATGTTATGAGGATAATTACATGCTCCATTGTTACTCATGGGGCCGGCAGAATGCGTTTTACCCACTGTTCCTGGTAGAATGAAAAACATAATTTTTAATTTTTGGTAGGTGGCTATTATGCTAAAGAAGGCTGAATGAATCTGCATCTTTTTTTTTTAATTGTGTAATCTTTAGCATTTAAGCCTTTTCATCATTAGTCACTTTTACGGGTAGAAATAACAAACTTGCTAGGCCAGAGTGCAATAGAAACATTGCTTGTTTCACTCAGAAAAATGGGTTCAAACTTCAGACCCTGTCACCTTTGATATTATTTATACATTTTTATATATATATTTTTTCCTCTAGGTATCCAGCAAGTAAGAAATGTTGAAGTACTATGTGCTTGTAAAGAGAAATAATGTGGGAGACTGCTGCAATTTGGTTAAGATCCATAGAGATTTATAGACACAGTTAGCTTTGAATTTAGATGGTCTTTCTGCCGTTTATAGCGAATTATAAATAGGAAGAGAGCACATAAATTTTTACTTGAAGATTTAGTGGGACTCCAAAGCGATATTGTGAGCCTTACACGGACCTGTCTATTTGCCTCTCTGTAGTTCAGTCCAGGACCATGTCTGGAGAAGTGCCACCAAACATTAACATCAAGGAGCCTCGATGGGACCAAAGCACGTTTGTTGGACGAGCCAATCATTTCTTCACTGTAACTGACCCTAGGAATATCCTGTTAACAAACGAACAACTAGAGAATGCAAGAAAAATAGTACACGAATACAGGTAACATGAATGGTTATATTTTTTTACTTAATATGTAAATAAATCATCATATTAGTCTATTGTTTTTAAATCTCTACTTAGTGATTTTATATCTTTTCTTGGTAATAGAATCCTTTTGACCAAAAAAAAAAAAAAAAAGAGAGAGAGAGAGAGAAGAAGAATAGAAAGACCTGTTTGTATTCCCTGTTGCTGAAATTGCTGACCCTTAACACAGATATCCCAGGGCTCATAGTAGCATGAAACTGAGACAGTCATCCCTACTACTCACTCATAGGTCCTAATCTGTAAGGTCCCCCTTTCCCAGCACCCTGCCTTCTATTCTTAATACAGCAACCCATGCATTTTTCTGTCTCTGAACAGAAACATCATGCAAAAAATAAGCTGCGTAGAATAAAGGCTAGGTTGTTTGCTTCTGAGGTACAGCCTCAGTGAATGAAACCTTGCAGGTAGGAGCTTAGGTGAGAAGGGTGCCAATGGTGGTGCCTGCGGGGGTTGTAGATTTGGGATGCGCTCCATCAGTTCTGAGAGCCGCACAGTGGGTACGAGAATCTGCTGCCTGTGTACACAGAGGTGCAGCAATTGGCAACTTTTGCTGTAAAAGACCATGTAAGAAATATTTCAGGCTTTGCGAACCACTAAGGGTTTCTGTTACATATTATTCTTAGTTTTTTGTTTATTTATTTTGTACAATGCTTTAAAAATTGTAAAAACTGCTCTTACCTACGGGGGCATCCAGGCCTCAGACAATAGTTTGTTGACTCCTGTACTAGGGGAAAGTTAGCCAGAAGCTGGGGATTGGATTGTTGGAAGCTCCCTCCTTAACTGCCCATGAGTAAGACATCTGAAACAGGTGTCCAGCGGTCATCAGGGTAGTTAGAGAGAGGGAACCAGTGACGGTCTATAAACACTGAGTCTGGACAGAGTCTAGCGAATGACAATATGCATAAAGAAGGCACACAGAGAACAGGACATCAGGTGGCCTTAGGAGAAAGTGCTGAAGGGCAGGCCATAGAGGAGGAGGACCCTGCAGGAGCACAGTTTAGGAATTCAGCAAAATAAATGTTCTTTGTGAATCTGGAGAAACCATAAAAAGAGGAGAGGTCGAAGTGAAAACACCATTATGGCTAAAAGAAGATGACACAGAAAGATTGCAAGAGCCTGCAAATGTAATTGGAAAATTGAAATCTTCACTAAAGTCAGTGGCAGAGAACGAACATCAGAAATGGCACCATGACAAGGTTGAACTGGACGTGTAAAGAATAAACTGAGACGCTTCCCAAGGAAGGAGATCAGAGGTCAGCAGATATTTTCTATAAGGGATCAAATTTGTATATTTTAGGCTTCACAGTCCTTATAGTGTCTGTCACATACTCTTTTTGCTGGTTGGCTGGTTTGTACAACCCTCTAAAAACGTAAATGCCATTTTGAGCTTACAGGCCATACAGAAACAGGCCAGGCTCTGGGCTATAATTCGCCAGTTCTTGCTGGAGATAAAAAGGAGGAAGATGTAAGAAAGATTATGTGAGGGGAATAGAGACAGTGACCATATAATTAATTGGTGCTCGTAAAGGAGAAACTAGAAAAAAATGCAAGTAAGCAATATTAAATATGTAATACGGGGTGGCCATAAAGTTCATGTGCAATTTAAAAAGGTGTGATTGCATGTAAACTTTACGGCCCCCTTAACAGAAAAGGGGTGAAGAATAACATGTCTCAAACTAAAGAGACCTCAAAGCAAAGAGACTCACATATGGCAACTTTCTTTCTTACGTTTTTTTCTATAAACTTTAAAAAATCCAGAAGCGTCTGTGAATAGGGGAGAAAAAGCTACTAGAAAACAACAAATATCAGAAAGGTCTCAACCTTTTCATCGCCGAATGCCAGAAGACACTGAAGCAACGTGTGCAGTGCTTTCAGGAGAGAGAGTTGTGACTCACATTTTAAAGAAGATTGTTTTTATTTGCAAAGTCAACAAAACAAACATGTAAGAGCATCAAAAAACAACTTTTTTTTTTTTTGCACTTTTTTGCAAAGTATCTTTACTATAAGGTACAGTTACACCTTTCTTTCATCATGAGGGGGCAGGGTGATGGAAAGGCAGGAAGAGAAAAACAAACTTCATAAAACCTTTTTGAGTGGTTAAGCGATGAAACGAACAAGCTCAGAAATAAGAAACCTAATGGATGGTGAGTCCTCAAAAAATTGAACGTGTAAGTTACCGTGTAATCCAACAATGCTACTTCTGGCTATTATACCTAAAAGAAACGAAAACAGAGATCCAAACAGATATGTGTGCACCCGTGTATGTAGCAGTGTTAATTACAGTAGCCATCAGGTAGAAGCAACCCAAGTGTCCATCAGTTGATAAGTGGACAAACAAAATGTGGTGTGTGCTCACAGTGGAATATTATTCAGCCTTAAGAAGGAAGGAAATTCTGACATCTGCTACAACGTGGATGAACCTTGAGGACATTTTGCTGAGTGAAATCAGCTCCTCACAAAAGGGCAAATATTGTGTGACTCCATTAGCATGAATGGAGTAGTCACTTACATTCAGACAAAAGCAAAATGTTGGTTGCCAGGGGCTCCTCATCCCCATGAGAAAGGATGAGGAACTAGGGAATTATGGGTAGCAAATATTAGTTGGGGAAGATGAAAATGTTCTAGACATGCATAACGGTAATGTATATGTACTTAATGCAGTAATGTATATGTACTTAATGTCATAGAACTGTATAATAAAAATGATTAAATTGGAAAATTTTGTGTTAGGTATAGTTTACTACAATAAAAAGAAACAATAAGTCATAATATAGACAGGTGATAAATCTTAAAACCTATTAAAATATGAATAATTGTATATCTCTAGTTAGGAAAGAAATAAAGTGCTTTGTGAAAAATAATAATATCTATCTCAATCTAAAACCCTAAGGTATAGTATCAAAAAAGAAGAAGAAAGTGAAAAATTAAAAACTATACCCCAAATCTGGCCTTAACTAGAAACAAAACTCAAAATTGTATATGATTTTACTCCTTACTATAGTAGAGAAATGCATGATAGAATCTTAATTTTTTTTGAGAATTTTAAAGGTAACTACTAAATCAAATTAAATATTAGTATATATTTTCTAAAACCCAGAAGTATAAATTTTTTTTTAAAAACTGTAATCAATGTAACTAAAATTCAAATCAGAGAACTGAGATAGAACATTTTAAAGTACCATAAAACTAGATGGAGAAGGCAAATAGCTTTGTTACAACAATATATTTAGATGGTTTACTACATCCTGTTAAAACCCAAGACCTGGGGGAAGCTTGTACCGTGGGTTGGTAATTGGATACAATCGTACAGCCAGATAGGAGTAATAAGTTCTAATATTCCATTGTACCATATGGTGGCTAAAATGAAACAGTTTATTGTATATTTTCAAATCACTAGAAGAGCAAATTTAAAAATGTTCCTAACACAAAGAAATAATAAATATTTGAGATTGATATATATGTTAAGTTATCCCGGTTTAATCATTACACATTGTATACATGTATCAAAATATTACACTGTACCCTACAAATATGTGCAATTATTATGTGTCAATTAAAAATAATAAAAGCAAAAAAAAAAAAAAATCCCACAAAGCCCCTGTATTAATATGTTTCATGTTGAAGTCAGAATATATATAAATAGAAAATTGTAGGCCTTAGTAAAATTCCTGATGTGCAAAAAATTAAAAGACTTAAAAATTGGGTCAAAAACACTTTTAAAGCTCTATAATGACATGGCACCCCAGTTGGAATACATGGTGCTTACTAGCTACCAGATTCATGACATGTACCTGTAAAATTATAATACATTCTTCCAAGAAGCCCTAAATGTCTCCCTTTCTTCTCTCTTCACCCTTTTAAAGCATTTAAACCCTTACAGGCTGGATGATAAATTGTCTGTACCTGCTCCAGATGAGGAGGAGAAAGAGTATTTGTTGTGGTTCTGTGCAAATATATATTTTTTATATGTTAACTAGTAAACCAATTGGTAGATTAATGGGTAAGAAGTACCTCAGAGTTTTCCATCTTACCATGAAGAAATAAATCATCCATGAACCTTTGAGGATGACTAGTTGAACTGAAAGTGTTACTTGGGGGAGAGGGTCAAAGGTATCATGTGATAGTATACCCTCAGGGAGCGTGAATCCTGATATGTAGTTATACCAACTTAATATGAACCCAAAGGAAGTAACAAAAATGGCTAACATTAGGCGGCGCCTGTGGCTCAAAGGAGTAGGGCCCTGGCCCCATATGCCGGAGGTGGTGGGTTAAAACCTAGCACAAGCCAAGAACTGCCAAAAAAAAAAAAAAAAAAAAAGGCTAATATTAAAATCCAGGATAAAGGTAACTGCAAAAAAAAAAAAAAAAAGAAAGAAAAAGAAAACAGGAGTTGTCGTATAAAAAGCAGACAAAATACAGTTCCAGGCAAATAGATATAAAAAAAAAAAATCAATATTAATAAAGGTATACCAAACTGGTAACAAACAGATTCATGAACCTAGACCATCTAATCACATCAGAATTTTTATGTTCTTTTAATTTGTTGAAAAAGAAAAACCAAAAGTAAAGTAAAAAGCGAGGAAATTAGTATGAAACTTTAAGAAATTACACCCAAATTTTACTCACAGGGGCCGTTTATAGCTTTACACATCTCTCTGACAAAACAATAAAGGCTGAAGGTGAATAACGGAGAATTCAGGTAAAGAAATTGGAGAACAACACAGAATAATAAAAAGGAAATAGCAAGTCCTGCATGGTACTTACTGTGTGCCAAGGATGGTTTCAGTCACATTATTAAGTTACATTTATTAAGTTAACTCACGCAGCAGCCCTTGAAGGTACGTGCTATTGTTATTCCCATTTTTCAAATAAAAAACTTAGGCATTAAAGGTTAACTTGTTTGCAGTCGTGCTGCTGGTATATGGTAGAACCAGGATTAAAACCCAGACAGTCTAACTACAGAGTCCATGCTGTCAACTACTACATGTGCTGCTTTTCAAGGAAAACAGAGAAGAGTTGATTTTAAAAAAGAAGGTGGAAATGAATTCATAGGATTAAAAAATAAGAATCTATTATTTGGCTGGTTGGGGTGGTTCATGCCTATAATCCTAGCATTCTGGGAGGCCAAGGCAGGAGGATCCCTTGAGCTCAGGAGCTCCAGACCAGCCTGAGCAAGAGTGAAACCCCATTTCTACTAAAATTAGAAAAATTCGCCAGGTATTGTAGCAGGCACCTGTAGTCTTAGCTCCTGCAGAGGCTGAGGCAGGATTACTTGAGCCCAGGATTATGAGGTTGCTCTGTACTAGGCTGAGGCCATGGCACTCTAGCCTGGGGCAACAGAGTGAGACTCTGACGCAAAAAAAAATCAATTCTTTGATAAATGCAGTGAAGCATAAGCCTCTGGCATGTCTAATGAATATAAAACAAAACCCTCAAAATATATAACAAATAAGAAATATATAACAAATAAGAAAGTTACCTAAAAGAGGAATAAAAACATAAAAATGAAACTTATCATATTGCTTTTTTTTGGTAAAAATTATGAAAATCTTAACTGAAAAATATAACATTATATGGATAAAGTATGTAAATTACCAAAATTGACTCAATCCAAATGAAAACAGGGAATGAGAAGGAATGAGAGATGACAAACAGCAAGTTAGGGAACAAACAGACAAAAAACCTTTCCCACAATAATCTTCAAGGCCAGATGGCTTTAGAAATGAAGGAAATAATTTTTTCATAGGAAGAATTAATGCCAGTTCTACCACAAACTCCCCCAGAACCTAGGGAGAGTGCAGGAATGCTTCCTCATTCTATTTATGAGGCTACAAATATGCTAATTAAAAAAGAAGAAAGACAGAGTAAAAGAAAAATTAAGAACATGTGTGTCATAGACACAAAAATCCTTAACAAAATTTAACAAATTAAATCTAGCCATATCTAAAAATGGTAATGCTCTAAATAAGCAGAACTCAAGTAGAATTCATGACAAGCATGCAACTAGTGTAACATTTGAAGACCACTATACCTATAGACTATGTGATCATCTCAATAGATGCAGAAAAAGCAAGCAAAGTTCAACCTCCATTCATGATGAAACTCTAAGCAAACTAAGAATGGAACAGGAAAAATATATCTACCAAAATAAAACTACAACTAACATCAGATTTAAATGTTGCAGTAATGAACACGTTCCTCCTACTATTGGGAATACAGCAAGGATTTTTGCTGTCATTACCTTTATTCAGCATTGTGATGGAAGTCGTAGCTAGTGCAAAAAGAGAAAATGTCAAAATGCAAAAGAAAGACATAAAGATAAGAAATGAAGAGGTAAAACTGTCTTCCTTCGAAGAAAACATGATCGTTTATATAGAAAGAATCTACAAAAAAGAAAGCAACTAGAGTAAGAAAGTTTCGTGAAGTCACAAGGCACAAGATCAATATACAAAAATCAATTATATTTTATCTAGTAGCAATTACAAACTGTACGTTGAAATATTCAAATAATACCATTTTTAGGAGCAACAAAAATATTAAATAGCTAAAGATCATGAAATGTGTAATGCCTATATGCCAAAACACACACATATACAAAAATTACAGAGAGAAGTCAGTTGTTTTTTGTTAAATGGAGACATATACTGTGATAATGTATTGGAAGACTGAACGTAATTAAGATGTTGTCTCTACCTAAACTGATGAATACATTCAATGTAATTACCAAAACCCCAGCAGGCTTTTTTACAGAAATCGACAAGCTAATTCTAAAATATATATGGAAATGCAAGGGATCTAGAATATTGAAAACAATTTTGAAAAAGAATAAAGTTGAGGGATTTATACTACCTGATCTTGATTTTTTTTTTTGCATAGAGGCCCGCTCTGTTGCCCCAGACTAATGTCCTGTGTCCTCAGCCTAGCTCATAGCAAAACTTCAAACTCCTGGGTTTTTGGCATCCTCCTGCCTCAGCTTCCCTAGTAGCTAGGACTACAGGTGTCCACCAGCATGCCCAGCTAATTTTTCTATTTTCAGTACAGATGGGATCTCACATTTGCTCAGGCTGATCTCCACCTCCTAAGCTCAAAGGATCCTCCTGTCTCAGCCTTCGAGAGTGTTAGGATTACAGGCATGAGCCACCGTGTCCACCCTATACCTCCTGATTTTCACACATACTGTAAAGCTCTCATAGGAAAGACAGTTTTGTGTTGATGTATGGATAGACGTTTAGATCCATGGAACAGAATGGAGAATCTTGAATAAACATAAACATACTTAGCATGCCAAGATGAATTAAGGAGGAAAGGACATTCTGTTTAATGAATGGTTCTGGAAAAATTGGGTCATCATATAAAAAATAAATGTTGATCCTTATTTTATACCACAAACAAAAGGTAACTTGAAATAGGTGATAGACCTAAATATATCAACTAATACCATAAAAATTCTAGAAAAAACCATAAGAAAATCTTTATAACTTGAGTGTAGTCAAAGACTTCTTAGGGCATAGGATGAACCCTGATGAATTGAAAGTACCTGGAGTGACACGTGGTAGGCCTAGATAGCAAGGCAGAGTGGTGTACAGACGGCGCCTCTCTCTGAGTTAATGCAGTCTCAGTCAGAATACAATTGTGATCTCCTAAAACATTGACAAAATAATTCTAAGGTTTATCTGTAAGAATAAATTAATGAGTATAACTAATGCATTTTAGAGCAAGAAAAAGAAGAACAGAATGAGGGACAGTTGGCTCAACAATAAATATTAAAATGGATGGTCAAATTTAACACAATAGGTCTAGAAATCAAGTCTGGTATTCACAAAATCCTGATCGATGCAGACCAGCCAAGTGAGAAATAAAGTTAAGCAAGTTTTACATCTTCATATCTTAAGATAAATTCTAAACATTAAAAGCTTCAGGCTGGGTGCCTGTTGCTCAGTGCACCGGGGATGGGGGTTTGAACCCGGCCCGGGCCTGCTAAACGACAATGACAACTGCAACAACAACAACAACAACAACAACAAAAATAGCTGGGTGTTGTGGCAGGGGCCTGTAGTCCCAGCTAATAGGGAGGCTGAGGCAAGAGAATCACTTAAGCCTAAGAATTTGAGGTTGCTGTGAGCTATGACACTTTGGTACTCTACAGAGGGAGACAAAGTGAGACTGAAAAAAAAAAAAAAAAGGAATAATTATTTATTTTTAAACCCACAGAATAAAAACCTAGTTTAGGAAGATTCTTAGTGGAAAAAGAAAGCCGTGTGATGATGGAGGCAGAGATTGGAGTGATATACCTACAAGCCAAGGAACACCAAAGAATTCCTATGGCCATTAGAACCTAGGAAAAAGCAAGGAAGAATCCTGCCCTAGAATCTACAGAGGGACCATGGCCCTACTGACACTTTGCTTTCAAACTTTGAATCTCCAGGACTTTAAGAGAATACATTTTTGTTGTTTTAAGCCATCTAGCTGGTGGCAATTTGTTTTTGCAGCTTTAGGAAACAAATATATCCTCCTTTTAAATGTTGCATAGTATACCACTGTGTGATTGTAAAATACTGTGTAATATATTATACCAATGGCCTAGTGTTGGGCATTTTAACTGCTTCTAATTTTTTCCATTTGGAAAGGAGGGGAAAGTAAATAAATTCTCATGAATAAATCATTCCCTACATTCAAGATTATTTCAAAAGCAATGAGTAAATGTGCTGGGTCAGAGCTATGTAAAACATTAAAACTTTAGACATGTCCTTTATTCTTTTCTTCTACTTGAGTATGTCTTTCTTTTTTTTTTTTTTTTTTTTTTTGAGACAGAGTCTCACTTTGTTGCCCTTGGGAGAATGCCGTGGCATCACAGCTCACAGCAACCTCAAACTCTTGGCCTTAAGTGATTCTCTTGCCTCAGACCCCCATCCCAGTAGCCAGGACTACAGGCACCCGCCACAACACCTGCCTATTTTTAGGCACTCTGGCTCAGGCTGGTCTTGAACTATGAGCTCAAGCAATCCACCCTTCCTTGCCTCCAAAGGCCTAGGATTACAGGCATGAGCCACCACGCTTGGCCTGGGTATGTCTTTCTAAAAATCATCTCCATTACTAACAGCAGCATCATTATTTATGGAATTTTTATGTATACTGTGATTAACCCAAATTTTTTTTTTTTTTTTGCAGTTTTGGCTGGGGCTGGGTTTGAACCCGCTACCCCTGGCATATGGGGCTGGCGCCCTACTCCTTTGAGCCACAGGTGCTGCCTGATTAACCCAAATTTTAATTGTGTTTTGTTGGTTATATTATGTGCTGCCCTGAATTTGTTTTATTTTCATAGTTAGATAGGAATAAAATCTCTGCTTAGAAAGACTATAAAAAAAAAAAAAAAGAAAGAAAGAAAGAAAGACTATACAAGGGTCAGCTCCCATGGCACAGTGGTTATGGTGCTGGCCACATACACCGAGGGTGGCGGGTTCAAACCCAGCCTGGTCCAGCTAAAAACAATGACAACTGCAACCAAAAAATAGCCCGTGTTGTGGTGGGTGCCTATAGTCCTAGCCACTTGGGAGGGTGAGGCAAGAGAATCATTTAAGCCCAAGAGTTGGAGGTTGCTGTGAGCTGTGACGCCATAGCACTCTACCAAGGACGACATAGTGAGACTCTTTCTCAACAACAAAAAAAAGAAAGACTATACAAATGTTTGTCTGCACTTCTAGCATGTTCATAATAGTTATTTGTGTGTGTATGTCATTGAAGCTTTTATTTATTTATTTCTATTTTTTAGTAAAGACAGGGGTCTTGCTCTTGTTCAGGCAGGTCTTGAACTCCTGAACGCAAGCAATCCACCCACCTTGGCCTCCAGAGTGCTAGGTTTACAGGTGTGAGCCCCTGTGCCTGGCATGAATTAATATTTTTAATTGCCATAACTTTCATCTAATTAAAACATTAAAAATATTTTAGAAGTTGCAAAGTTCAAAATATATTTAAAATGTCATTTAAGACAAAGAACATTTCAAAGTTGAATACTTCCTTGTTATACACGATTTTCTTTTTGCTTTTTCAGAGGTAAATAATTTAAAATAAATGTGTTAAAAATGTTCATTTTGAGTGCTTATGTTTTGACATTTTAACTGACAATGTATCCTTTAGTTAGAGTTGTCACTACATCCAGGGACAGGGACTGTTGTTACTTTAAAACCTTTTCGCTACTTGTCTCTAGGGCATGAGTAAGATATTTAAAATGAAAAATTACCTTGTTATTTTTTATTGTTTTCCTAGGCAAGGAATTATTCCTCCAGGTCTTACAGAAAATGAATTATGGAGAGCCAAGTACATCTATGATTCAGCTTTTCATCCGGACACTGGTGAAAAGATGATTTTGATAGGAAGGATGTCAGCTCAGGTTCCAATGAACATGACCATCACAGGCTGTATGATGACATTTTACAGGTAAGTTACAGCTGTGTAACAGCAGTTTGTTTGATGTCACAAAAGCTTAAAGTACATTTTTTGTTTGTAAAATTTTATTGAAATAATGTCATTTTATAAATATATGAGGTTATAAATATGAGAATTAGCTTTATTGGAAGGATTGAATTCTTCCACATGTGTCAAAACATTGTACTCCAAAAATATAGATGATAAAAAATAAAAATGAAAAAATATAATAGTATAATTGCTTTTAAAAAAGAAATAAATGTCATTTCATTTTTAGTTTCATTTTACATAATGTTGTTACGCTAAGGGTCTTTTTATTTTTCTCCTCTGATAAATATCATTTTCTTTGCTGTTCAAAAGGAGATTGAATTTTTCCCTAAATCTTAGACCCAAAAGAAAATGAAATAGAGAAAGAAAATAAAAGAGTCTGAGAAATCTCCCTTTAATCATTCACATAGATACAGGTATAGGTGCAGGTACTGAGGTGCAGGTACTGATACAACACGGGTGTAACTGTAGACATAGATATAAGCACAGACATAAACTGTCCTTGCAGTTAGGAGGGGCCAGGACTGCTTAGCTACATACGGCTTCATTTTTCCCCAAAAGAAGGGATCTGACATTTATTGAGTGTTTACTGTGCCAGGCCCTCTACACATACAATCTTACTTTATACTCATAGTAACTCCTTGAGCTTGGTGCTATCCAGGTCCACTGAATGCGGACACTGCGGATCAGAGAGGGTAAAAGCCTCCGGCCCGATGCGTGGTCGTCGCCCAGCTTTCTTCCTTCCCCAGTATGCCTCCTCTCTGGTCACTGGCGTTCACATGCTCTGCTCTGCGCCTAGGCTAGGTCCGAGTGATAGCGGGTATGTGACCAAACGCTCTATTTCAGGACTACCCCGGCGGTGTTGTTCTGGCAGTGGATTAACCAGTCCTTCAATGCTGTCGTCAACTACACCAACAGAAGTGGAGACGCCCCCCTCACTGTGAAGTAAGGCTGTAAGACTCACGGGGCTTCTGAAGTTCCCCAGTGTTCATATGATTAAGTGGTGATAAAAAGTATATCCACATAAACTGTTTACATTGTTCAGAATTTTATGTGGCATCTTTTTAAGTAAAGTGGGTATTTTTCTCCCTCTCTATCAAAACAACCGTTTTCTTCCAGCCTGCTCTCTCATTACTCAAGCTACCAGTAGCTCGTAGAATGATACCTCTTTTGCACCCTGGACAGAGTTTATTGCCTCCGTAGGACACATGGC
The DNA here is from genome assembly GCA_963574355.1 of Loris lydekkerianus. Taxonomy (NCBI): domain Eukaryota; kingdom Metazoa; phylum Chordata; class Mammalia; order Primates; family Lorisidae; genus Loris; species Loris lydekkerianus. The sequence goes on along the minus strand of CAUYPK010057012.1, from coordinate 7,582 downwards.
AAGCAGCCCGGTTCTGCCTTCTGGTAAATGACAAGCTCTACCCCCTCCACTGTGCCCAAGTCAGCAGCCACCAACATCAAAAGGAGAAGGGTCATCAGTGTAGTCTCTGCAGAAATCCAGGGAAGAGCATGTTGTTGTGACTATTATATTTGACTTTAAAAAAAGTAGCCCAAAGGAGAAAAGGCAATGGGCTTAAAAATTTGCTTCCTGTAAAAAAAAATTTGACAGACTAAAATGTTAGCATAACTTTTATTACACTTGAAAGAAAAGTTCCTTTTTTTTTTTTTTTAACCACTATAAATTGCATTTGACAGCCTATGTTCTATCCTTGTACAGAACAAAGGATATTGAAATCTGCAAGCCAGTGGTGTTTATCACAGTTAAAATTTCTTTTAAAGGAACAGAGAATTGCTTGTGTTTTATTGCATTTTGAAGATGAGACTTAGGGTTTTCATGCAGTAAGGTAACATTTTTAAAATGCAGCACTCCATGTTTGCTTTCAAAATGTATATTTTGAGAAGTACAGTACTTTTTATTGAGGCAAATACAGTAGAACTTCGGTAAGTTGAGCACCAAAGGGACTGTGAACATTAGGTCAACTGAAGGAGGTGGTCAACTATGGAGGTTTTAGTATATGTTCCAAACATTTAGCCTAATATACATTTGCCTGTATTCATAGGTTTCTGCACACAAATTCTCCCCCTCCCACAAATATGCAATCTGTATGTCTACTTGTTTGGGGTTGTAGTCAGGTTATGTGTGAAGAATCCTGGTTTTTATGAGTCTATCTGCTTTTTCTCCAGATTTTTCTATTGGTAAGAGTGATAACAAATGTTGTTTTGTGGACTCTCCATTCTTAATCACGCTCTTCTGTATTTCCCCTTATGTATTTCTTCAAATAATGTTGTAGCAGAGTTCCCTGACAAACACTCAACATCCAGGATTCCTCTTTTCATTTCAGTGAATTGGGAACGGCTTATGTTTCTGCAACAACTGGTGCCGTAGCCACAGCTCTAGGACTTAATGCATTAACCAAGGTACTTGGATTTTTATTTCCGTAATAACGATTCTTAATTTGTTCTCACCTGCCTGGCTCAAAGTCCTTCTATCATCCCTCAAAATACTTTAAGTCATATGACTTTCTTATCCTAGTCACTATTTTTAACTGCATATTTTAATTATATCTTGTAATAAGTTTTGGGAGAGATGTTACCTATAACATCTGCCAATACAGTGGCCTGGGTCTGGCTCTAGGTATCAAATGCCAAGTGCTCACCCACCATAATAGCCTCCTAGACACTATGTGTGGGCTGAGCAGTGGGCCTCAGGCCACAGCTCTGCAGAGGTACCAGCGCCAGCATCTGAACTCAAGGACTTGAAAGCCATACTCATGCAACCACACTGAGCCACCTGAATGACTTAGAAGTGTGCATGGCCCAGCACAGCCATGCCAGGAATATGCAAATACCACTAGGAAACAAGTGTTGAAAGTACTTTTGGCCTGAGTTTCTATACAAATAGGAGTTTGCATTAGCATTTTCGAGAAGAAATACGTTATTTCCATCCAGTAATTCAGGAAAAGGAAGATAATGCTTTTGGAATTCTCTCTTCCACAGCATGTCTCCCCACTGATAGGACGTTTTGTTCCCTTTGCTGCCGTAGCTGCTGCTAACTGCATTAATATTCCATTAATGAGGCAAAGGTAAGATTAATACACACTTTTAGCAAGGATGTGTGCTTGACAGGAGAGTCTCTTGTCATAATTAGCTTTGTTGAAATGTTTACAAAATTATTTTAGGCTCGGCGCCTGAAGCTCAGTGGCTAGGGTGCCAGACACATACGCCGGAGCTGGTGGGTTCGAACCCAGCCCGGGTCTGCCAAACAACAATGACAGCTCCACCCAAAAAGTAGCTGAGTGTTATCGTGGGAGCTTGTAGTTCCAGCTACTTGGGAGGCTGAGGCAAGTGAATCGCTTAAGCCCAAGAGTTGGAGGTTGCTGTGAGCTATGACGCTACGACACTCTACCGAGGGTAACATAGTGAGACTCTTGTCTCAAAAAAAAAAAATACATATATATATATATATTAATAGGTACAGAAAAAAATTATATGAGATCTGGGATTTGTTTCAAAATAACTTGGGTTGAGGATAATGGTGGGCCCATTGATGAAACAAGTTTAATCATGAGTTGCTAGTTATTGAAGCAAGCTGAGGAGTGTTTGGAGATTTAAATTAATTTCTCTATGTTTGTATAATTAAAAGATGTTTGTAAAGTTGATATTGAGTTGTGCTTGGGGTGGACAAAGAAGGTGCATGCAGAGAAAGTTTATTCTCCGAAATAGGTTTCTTCCCCTCCCCTCCAAGAATTTGCTTTGCGGGCTTAAAGTAATATTGATCTATATCTTTGCAAGTATTTTTTTAGAACTGGCAAAAATTAAAGGAGAAGAAAGAACAAGAAAAAGTATTTTGGAGTAAATAGCAAAAAATAGGATAACAGTAGGAGTTACAGTGTTAGTAACTGTAGTTAATAAATATTCAGTAGGGCCATACAGTAGTGACTTCTTTTATGCCAATGTATTAAGTTAGTTGATTTAGTTAAGTCATTTGTTATGTATTATATCTATGTTTCATTTGGAAAGTTGCTAAAATTTGCACACCGGCATAGAAATTAGGCATTTCTTTAAGTTACCGTATCTACACTTCAAATCATATTGTTATCAAAAAAGGTACACCCTTTTAAGTAAGCTTACTAGCGTTATTTTACTTTTGTGTTATCACGGGACTGAGCCAGTTCATTGTATTTAAAAATAAACTTGCCAGTACCAAAAATGACACTTGAATGGATGTTTGGTTTAAGTAGGCATTTGGTCTTTCCTAACACAGTGTTATTCTAAGATGTTTCATGAAGACATTGGGGAACTTCGTTATGTGTGTTTTGCTCTGCAGGGAACTCAAAGTTGGCATTCCTGTCACAGATGAAAACGGGAACCGCTTAGGGGAATCGGCAAATGCGGCAAAACAAGCCATCACACAGGTGGTCGTCTCCAGGATTCTCATGGCGGCTCCTGGCATGGGTCAGTAGAATGTTGTCACCTGTTCCTTCATTCTGTAATACAGACTGAGCAAGCTGTTATGGATCAGTGAACAAGCAAAACAGCTAATCCTTTTCATGGAAATTGCCCTCTGTGAGGAGAGGCAGAAAATAAACAAGTAAATAAAAAACAGTATGTGAAGTGGTGATAAGGGCCAGAGGAAGGAAGGGTGGGTGCTGGGGGGAGATGCAGGTGGGAAAGAGGACTGCCTAGAGGTGAGGTAGTGGGCCAGGCCGGGGGCAGGGCTGAATATTCTGGGCAGAGGGAGGCCAACAGAGTCGCGGGAGCTTCAGCTGCCTCGGAGGCATCCTGAGAGGCAGGTGCACTGGAGCAGAGTGAGGGAGGTGGGGAGCAGTAAGAAGGGTATGGAGAGGCCGCTCAGGGCAGAGTGTAAAGGGCTGCCCTGGTGTTTCAAGCTTGGCTTTTTGTCTGAGAGGTAGAAAACGATGCAGTCTTTTGAGCAGGAGAGTGGCACAGTCACTTAGGTTTTAACTGTGTCACTCGGGGTGCTGAGTTGAGGAAAGACTGAAGAAAGAAAAAGAATGTTGGTTGGAGCCTGTTCAGGAGGCTGCCTCACTGTTCCAGGAGAGAGACAGTGGTGGGTTGGACCTGGACCATGCAGTAGAGAGGATGGGAACTTGCTGGGAAGAAATTTGATCTTTAAAAACCTTGAAAAGAAACTTACAAAGCCCTTGGAAAGAAGTAGTTTCTACTGAAGATTTACTTGTATCAATAGGAAACCCTAGGAACACAGAGCAAATTGGAATGGTGTAAAGCAGCTGCTAATAAAATGTTGCTAAGCCACTGCTCAGTTTTCTCACTAGTGTTTGGGGCCAGCATCTCCAAAAGTAGAAAATGTACACTGTATTTATTTCCTCTGAGGATTCTGGTCTACCTGGAGGGCTCTTGAGAACCACCTGCAAAGCCCAAGAGTTTGAGGTGGCTGTGAGCTGTGATGCTACAGCCTCAAGAACGATTTCAGATTAACCAGGAAATTGGAGGGCCTGGGATTTATAGCCCCCTTCATATTTAAAACAGAAATTAGTAATAAACAGAAAATATTATTAGTATTAAAACACATTTAATTTCATCATCTAAACTGAATGCAAACAGCAGTTGGGTATTAAAATGAAAGCCCCAAATGAGGCATACTTCATCAACCACTGTCCAGTTGTCCCACTAGTATTTTTTGCAGTTTTTACATTCTTCTGTTGCTGTGAGTGCTCATTAACAGGCAAGTCGGAGCAGAACATAAGTACATGAAGGACAGCGTTGAAGAACATGAAATTCGCATTCCAGCTAACTGGAGAAAGATCACCATTATCTGACTTAACAAAGGAACACCTTGGGTATGGGATGCCAGGGTGTCCTGTGGGGGTGGCTAGTCCACAGTCCTGAAATGCAGGCAAAACGTCCCTGAATTCAGCACCACCACATTTGTCACTAACCTAAGAGGAGGCTGAGGAGCCCACCCTGAAGTGCCTGCTGAGCCCTGATTTCCAGGTTTGCTGAAATAGAGGTTGTGACTCAGACTTCTACCCTGGGTTTGCTTTTGGTCGGGGTCTTTCACATTTTGAAATGCCTCATCATTTTGGAATTCAGCCAGCCCAACAAATCCATTTCCAGTGACTTGATTATTTGAAATGCTATTGAGTCCCCAGAGAAGAAATAAAATCTTACTGTCTCAGTGAAATCTATGAGGGCAATTGACATATCAAAATATTAGAATGACAATTTAGTCTGATAAAGTTTGTAAGGAAGTGAACTAACACTGCCTATCACATACCCAACATCTTATGTGCAATATTGTGTCAAATCATCACGGTCACTTTAATATGGTTTTCTCCATTTTAAAGATGAGGAAAACAGGAAACTGAGGCTCATAGATGAGAGGTAACTTTTTCAGAGTCACCCAGCTAGCATGTGGTCTAACCTATACTGCACATAAGATTGTTTACTCTGGCCTTCACGCGTGCTGGACACCCAAGAAGCATTTTCCATTTACTTTATTAATACAGGAGGGAAAGGTTCCTAACGTTGGTACCTGTTTAAAGCTAAATGTCAAGTTCTCTTTAAGATTATAAAATTTTTGGCTGGCAGAGGGCATTACATTGTTTTTCAAAAATCTACAGAATAGGAACAGTTTTCAATGTAATAAATTTAAGTTTAATAATTTAAAGAATTACTACAGATAGTTTTCATTCTGCCAGCATGAAAATTGGGCTAAAAGTGACAAAAGACTCCTGTCAAATTGTTGGGATAAAATGCAGTCTGAAAGTAGACATTAAATAAAGATTTAAGTCGTTCTATCTTTACTTTCAGCCATTCCACCATTTATTATGAACACTTTGGAAAAGAAAGCCTTTTTGAAGGTAAGACCCAGTTCTATTTGTCATTTTCTCAATTCCTTTCATTCCTTTTCAGATTTCAAACTATCCAGAATATTTCCTACATAAATAGTAAAGAATTGAAAGGTCAGGCGGTGCCTGTAGCTCAGTCAGCAGGGCACCAGCCACATACACCAAGGCCGGCGGGTTCGTACCCGGCCTGGGCAAGCTAAAACAACAATGACAACTGCACACAACAATAGCCGGGCATCGTGGCAGGCACCTGTGGTCCCAGCTACTTGGGAGGTTGAGGCAAGAGAATCGCGTAAGCCCAAGAGTTTGAGGTTGCTGTGAGCTGTGACACCACAGCACTCTACCCAGGGAGACAGCTTGTGACTCTTAAAAAAAAAAAAAAGAATTGAAAGATCTTGGACTCTTACATAAATAAAATGTTTCTAGGAACGTTGTGTCTCTCATCTCAGATATTTAAAAGCGCTTCTTATAAATGAAGACTGCTACTGTTGACTTAGTTATCTGTTAAATGACTAGCTAGGTAAAAATGAAGAGACGATGTGAATTTGGCATGATGCATTTATAAGTTTCTATCTGTACTAGGAATGAAAAAGTAATTTGGAGTAGCAGTTTCATGGGGTCTCTGTTTGGAACGGTTGTCTTGGTTCCTGTAATTTCTCACAGACACTGGACAGAAAATGGAGTTGGGCATATTGCATAATTTTCTTGCTGTGACAGATGGAAATTGCTGTAGATGTACCCTGGCATTTTCTCACATGAAGACACTAGCAAATGATATGAGCAGTTAGCCCCATCTTAGCCTAACACTGCCTCACTGTTCCAGGTTTTTACATAGTAAGATGAATAAATACCATGCTCTTCCCATCCGCATCTTAATGTGTATTTTTTAGCTTTGCTTGTTATTATACCCTTCAATCACAATTCGGATGTCTACCGCCTCACTTACTCTTCCTGCAGAAGCCCTCTCTCCGCCTGCCCCATGCACACAGTGAAGGGGCCTCTGGTTTTGAAACCCCTGTGACAGGGTCCAGCGAAGCCATCCAGTAACTCACAGACCAGTCCCAGCATCTCACTAGCTACAGGGGGTTGGTTTGCAGCTGTCCTCATTCAGAATGCAATGTAAGATGTTGCTTTGAAAAGTAATGGCTAAATATTCTTGAGGTTCCCACATATCCACCACTCCCAAGTTCAAGGTTGCTGTTACATTTTAGTGTTGCATTTTTCCCATGTAGAGAGGACTATAGAATTTAATTGATAATATTGCCGTGACTAAAACATACATAGAGGCAGCTTATATAAATATCCATACTATCTCGTGTTCAAACCATGTTCACCTTCTAATGTGAAAAGCAGGCCTTACTGTGCCCCTTTACAAAGGCTCGAGGATCCTTTCCCAGGAAGCTTCCTGGTGTCCATGTGGGAGGTACCTGCCTCGGTTGGCCTCCCCCTGCTCCCCCACAGCCAGGGCTGCCGCCTCTGCAAGGACGTACTTATCTAGGCTTTTACCTTGGAAATGACCAAACTCCTCTGCAAATATGGAACTAATTGAACATTCTGGGCTTTTTTAAATAGGGAAGCCTGGGGAGTATTCAGCGTGACTCATTCCTCCCCCCACACTTTATCCTTTCCCAAGTGGGGAGCTGGAAAAAGGCATCACTGTGGGCAGCTGACTCACGGAAATTTTTGCAATAAACCCAAAAGTTTACTGCCTAAAATCTGGTATTTCCGTGAACATGTTTCTTGAAGAATAGTTCCTATTGTCCCCTTAAATGTAAGTCATTCTTGCTGGCACTTTCTTTTTTTTTTTTTTTTTTTTTTGGAGTTTTATTTATTTTTTTTTTTATTGTGGAGAAGGGGCAGGGAAAGAAGGCGGGGGATGAGGTGAGTGACAGGGTCGGGCCAGTGGCATGGTACCACATTGGCTGTATCTAGGTAGAGGCAGTTTCAGGCCGGGCCTTGCTGAGTCGTTGCTACACGGTAGTAGCTCCATGGATCTGCTTCTAGTCAGGCTCAGGAAGTTGCACTAGGCCTCAGGCACATGGCAGGGCCCAACAATTCCCTCTTGTTTTTTGTATGGCGGAAAAACATAGCCCCTGTCTTAGGTTGCCTGCTCTTGCAGTTTCAGTCTTA
>CAUYPK010057010.1:0-11609 GCA_963574355.1 Loris lydekkerianus | reverse complement strand
AGTGTGCCCCTTGTAGAGTCCCCTGTTCCATCCTCTGTGTGGAGTGTGCCCCTTGTAGAGTCCCCTGTTCCATCCTCTGTGTGGAGTGTGTCCCCTGTAGAGTCCCCTTGTGCCATTCTCTGTGTGGGTTGTGCCCCTTTTAGAGTCCCCTGTTTCATCGTCTATGTGGAGTGTGCCCCTTGTAGAGTCCCCTGTTCCATCCTCTGTGTGGAGTGTGCCCCTTGTGGAGTCCCGTGTTTCATCCTCTGTGTGGAGTGTGTCCTCTGTAGAGTCCCCTTGTGCCATCCTCTGTGTGGGTTGTGCCCCTTGTAGAGTCCCCTGTTCCATCGTCTGTGTGGAGTGTGTCCCCTGTAGAGTCCCCTTTTGCCTTCCTCTGTGTGGAGTGTGCCCCTTGTAGAATCCCCTGTTCCTTCCTCTTTGTAGAGTTTTCCCCTAGTAGAGTCCCTTTTCCTTTTTCTGTGTGGAAGGAAAATAGTTCCATTTCCATCCAGCGTCACTCTTAAATACAGTGTGTGCTTCCACGTTGCAAGCTACAGCCTCTCCAAGATACAAGAACCTTCCTGCACAGACACTCACTTCGTGTCACAGGGGCTGGAGGTGGTGGAGCTGTGCCTACCGCCCCTTCTGCTGGGGCCAGTCATGTGAGCCACCTCCTGTGACAGGACCAATGCTGCAGGTGACATGGTTGATCAAGTGCTGAACGCTCTGCTTACCATCCTCCTCCCGACCCAACACGCTGCTCTCAGCTTCCCTTCTCTTCACTGTGTGCAGTGACCACTCAGACCTCGAGGAGGGGATGTCCAGGACTTCCTTTGAAGGAGGAAAGGAAAACCAGAAGTGCTGACAGGCCCAGGGCCCACAGCCATTCCTCATGCCTAAGCATTCTAGGTCCTCTTTGCAGGGCGGGAGTGGGGCTGCAGGGGTGGGGGTGGGAAGGGGATGGAAGTGGACTAATTTATAGAAATTGAAAAATATTTTAAATACAAGACTATTTTCCTGTGGAGAATAGTTTGCTCATGTTAAGAATCCTTTTTAAGTATGAATTATTTTAAGCTTTTGTAATGCTCTAATTTAGTGGTTTTAGAATTTGGTGTTATTTTCACAACAGCCTGTTCTAGAGATGACATCTGTGTCACCTGCTTACTCACTCACACTTTCATTGGCTGCTTGTTGTATCCACACTAAGTGCTGTGCTTCACAGAGGAGAGGGGATGGTAAACAGGCACTCCAGGCCACACTAGCCGTGAGCCGCGTACCACACCCACCCCTCAGCCTGGCTCCAGCTCTACAACAGTAAACCTCAGAGACACCCTGACTGTAAACCAAATGGAGTGGAACCCAGAGGTTCAGACTCAGGCTCTGAGACAGAGTGGGAAAGTTGGAAAGGACATTCCAAAAAATACCAGATTCCTTTAGCAAGAACAGATTTTCTATATCAGGGAGTTTAAAGGGGACTCTCCTTAGGGGCAGGAGCTGGAGTCACCTGAGATGTGTGTTACTGGATCAGGTTTCCCCAGGTCAGCTCAGTGGAGTCATCCAATATCCCTGTAGATGAAACCTCCCATGTGCAGGCAAAAACAGGACTGGCCAGCAGAAGCACAGGCTTGCTGTGAGAGAGCTGTGGCGCTGTGGGACTGTAGTCATCACCTGGCCAACAGCCTGAGGACTTTATAAAACCCCAGGATGAGCCCTAAGAGTGTGGGGAGGGGCACACGGTTCACAACAGCACTCGAATATTCTGCTATGACCCACACCGACAACCTGCAAACTGGTGCTGCTTCATCCTCCTCCTGTACCCTTTATATCCAAGCAGTCTCAGATTCTGGCAGTTGTAACTTTAAAATACCTCTTGCTAAAAGGGTTTACCCCTTTCTCTGCTTCCTACCCCTCTCTTTCATCATTAATTTACACCTCTATCATTGCAGCTCTAGAATATTAGCAAATGACACTAATTGGTCTCTCTAGCTCACCCCACAAAGATTCCATTCACTCACTATTACCTGAATAACAATTCTAAAAAGTTACTTTCATCATGTTACCTTCCTGACAGAAAACTTACAGTGCCCTCTCATGAAATTGAAGCAGGTAATGTTTAAGTGCAGGAACTCTCCGACTTGCTAATTGCGTGACATAGAACAATAACTTAATCTCTCTAAGCTTTAATTTTCTTACCTGTTATATTAGAATAATAAGTCATAAGTAAAAATAGTACCAGCTCCATGGGTTATCATGAAAATTGAATGTGACATGGTGCATGTGAAATGCTTAGCACAGTCCCTGGGATAGAATATGTGCTTAATAAACATTAACCAGTGTTATTAATAATGGAAATAATCCGATTGGTGGGAAAAGGAAGAAATAGCACAGGAGCTAGAGAGGCTAAGGGTAAATAAGGTTTACTTTAAGACTGGGAAGTCTTTCAGGTTTGAAGGTCAAACTGAAAAAGAAAATGAGAGAATTGCGTCTTGGAGGATGGAATTTAAAGGATGGTGCAAGACGGGGCACAGTGGCTCTCACCTGGAAACCCAGCACTCTGTGAGGCTGAGGCGGGAGGATCCATTGAGCTCAGGCGTTTGAGACCAACCTGAGCAAGAGTGAAACCTTATCTCTACTAAAAATAGAAAAAACTAGCCAGCCATTATGGTGCATGTCTATAGTCCCAGCTACTCAGGAGGCTGAAGCAAGAGAATCGCTGGAGCTCAGGAGTCTCAGTTTTCTGTGAAGTTAGGTTGACAGCACTCTACCCAGGGTGACAGAGTGAGACTCTATCTCAAAGTAAAGACAAGATAGGGAAAGTGGTGAATCTTAGAAAAGCTAGATTAAACAAAGAGGCGGAGAGGAAGGATTTTTATTAACAACCATAAATATTTGTATCCAACTTTTGCAGATATTTTTATTGTCAAATCTCTCGAGGTTCTGCTCAATCTAGGTTAACTACAGAAATCTACTGGAAGTCTATCATTTGCCCTGGACTCAGATTACCAGGGCTGAGTGCTGATTTTGTCACATACATTAATAAAGCAAACTTGGACAAGTTATTTAACCTCTCTGAGCCTTAGTGTCTTCCTCCTAAAAGGGGCATAGTAATAGAATTGCTGCATAGAATCATTTTTGAGGAGTCATTGAGTTAACACATGCCCCGAACGCTCACTAACCTGCTTGGACATTGAAGAGGTCAGTATGGTTGACTGCTGTAAATTATATGTAATCACGTACATTACAGCCAGAGAAATGTGATCCAGAGAGAAACCTTCAGGGTCCCCAAGACTGTTAAGGAGGGGTCCATGAGGTCAAAGCTGTTTTCTTAATAATACTAAGACGTTATTTGTCTTTTCATTCTCATTCTCCTGTGAGTATATACTAGTGTTTTTCAGAGGTTTTGTTATGATGATATCATAACAGATTGAAACAATATGACAATCCAACTTCTTTACTATTAAGCCAGATATTAAAGAGTTCTGCACAAAATATAAAATTATACCAGTTTATGTTCACAGTTTATTGTTTTTGAAAATTTTTCATAAAAGATATTTGTTAATGTATAATACATTTATTTTACATAAACATTTTTTAAATGTCTCACTTTTAGTTTCTAATGCTGTTAATGCCAATACAATAGACATAGTACATATAAACAAAGGCTCTTTGGCTTCCTCAATGATTTTGAGGGTATATAAGGGTCCTGAGATCAAAAGAGTGAGGTGGCTGTCATGGAGCACTGCTCAGATCAACCTAGATTAAACCAGGGCACTGCTCAGATCAAGCTGAGATTAAAGCAGAATCTAGCCTGTGAGTGTAAAGTTTTCTTCTCTCCGGCTAAAAGTAAGCAGTGGGATTGATATAAAGAAATAATTTCTCTACAGAGTTTGAAACTCTGACCCTATTTCTTCATTTTAAATGCAGTGTGGACCCAGGTCCCTGAAGTTGCCATTAGACACTAGATTACTGGCCTCACCATGGCCCATAGCAGGAAAGCAGGTGGGCAGCACTGCTCAAAAACATGCTTTTTGATTGATGAAAGCCAATGCCATCTGAACGCTTCCGTCTCAGGCTGGAGGCTCATCTCACAATGTAAGGATTTCTCATATGTCTGTAATTAAAGACAAAATCACTTTGTTTTTAGCGGCTAATCCGCCTAATTTATAAATATGTATTATTTTTGTAGCAAAGCCATGGAGGTACTTGTGAATACCGCAGTGTCAGTTTGTAAGGATCAGAAGATGGATGTGGACCAGCTTATCAAGGAGAAAGAACATGAAATGAATGTCTACTTTGGCCTGGCTCAAAGGCAGAAGCAAGAAGAGGTCCAGGAAGTGCTTCAAGAAGCAGAGAAAACCCATCAGGCCACTCTCGGCAATGTGATGGACAAGCTGGTGAACACGCAGGGGGAGCTGCTGTCCATTGCGAAGCAGCTGGGGATCATGACCAACTGGAAGGACTTCTTGGAGGAGGAGCTGCAGGAGACCAGGGCAGCATTCCAGAAATACATCAATTACACCTTTCCTAAGCTTTCGCCAGGACATGCTGATTTCATTCTGCCAGAAAGAAAGAAAACACCTTCAAATCTTGTTATTAAAGAGAAAGAAACAACTCTTGAGTAGAAATCAATTTCACTACAAAAAATATCATTCCAAAGACTAAATAAATTTACTCAAAAACCATTTATCGATCTCCTGTCTTGTACAGGGTTAATGGGAAACCAAAATACTAAAAAGCACATTACAGTTTACAGTGAGCAGTGAGCACCAAGTCCAGCTGAGAAGAGGAAGCAGTGAGGGGGCAAACTGAGGAGGGAAAGTTGCCTGGAGGTAATCTAAACGCACGCTCCATCAGGGATTATTCATTCTGAATCAGACATAGAACTATTTTAACATGTATTGGTATTGAAATAAGTAAACTATTTAACATTTATTGGTGTTGAAACAAGTAAATAGCCCTGCCAACCAGAACCATATATTTGTTTTTAAAGTTGTTTTTGGATCTGTATTAGTAGAATTTACATTTTCTTGCAATAAAATGTATAAAATGTCAAAAAAAAAAAAAAAAGAAAGAAAGAAAGAAAGAAACAAGTAAACAGGCATGTTCTTTGACTGTGGACAGGTGTGCCAACTTTCAGTAGACAGATTATTATTTGGTAAACTGCGGTAGCATGGTAGAAAAAAAGCTATTTCCCTCAAAATCAGTAGGGGATAAAATTTAAATTCTGGGACTCCCATATTCAGAAAGGACTCAATTATATTTGCCAATTATAGAAGAAAAATATGTCTTTAAAGGTCAGACCCCCTCTATCCAGGGATGAGGAGTCCTCTTGTGTTTATACCCAAACTCAGGAGTTCCTTGAACTCATCTTCTTTGAGCCAAAAGGCAGAAAACCTTTAAGTACTGTAGTGCTCAGGACCAACCCAGATCGACATTTACTAAAATAAAATGGAAGAAAACTCAAGCCATAAAGACTTCTTCCAAATCTGTCTGCTGTAAAGTAACCTCCTTGAGTTATTAATCACCAACCTGTATTGGTTGCTTAAAAATTAAAAACTTGGAAAGCAGTTTTCAGCAAATTAAAAAGTATTCTTCTCAAGTCAGCTTTAGGTGGATGTGTTTTCATCAACCAGTCTGGGATCCCCTCATGGTAAAGCAGTGACTTGTTCACAGCTACATCATCAGCTGCCACCTGATGCTCACTGGAGGACGCTGAGCACTGCCCACACCATGCCCTGCTGACACAAGTGGTGCCGGCGTGCACCAGTTACTGGGCACAAGGTGTTCAGGCCAAGGCACTTAAAAAACATTAATTCGGGGCGGCACCTGTAGCTCAGAGGGTAGGGCTCGGGCCACATACACTGGGGCTGGCATGTTCGAACCTGGTCCGGGGCCTGCTAAACAACAATGACACCTACACCAACAACAACAAAATAGCCGGGCGTTGTGGCGGGCACCTGTAGTCCCAGCTACCTGAGAGGCTGAGGCAAGAGAATCACTTAAGCCCAAGAGTTTGAGGTTGCTGTGAGCTGTGACACAATGGCACTCTACTAAGGGTGACATAGTGAGACTGTCTCAAAAACAAACAAACAAAAAAAAAAACATTAATTCTCATGGTGACTTTTGAAAGTAGGCATTATTGCTTCTAATTTATGGAAAGGGAGACTAAAGCTCGGGAGGATTAAATGGCTTTTTCTAAGGCACACAGGTGGAAAGGAACAGAGCTGGAATTCACAGTCAGGCAGATGCCTAGGAGAGATGAAGTTTTTTGGAATTGGACACACAGTCTGTTATGCAGACTCCTTCATTTTCACAGTAGTGTTTTAGGGTAGGAGCAAGTAACATCGATGTAATGGGTTTTTGTTTTTATTTTTATGTCAGATTAATAATTATGTTAGGTATAAATTATTTATTTATTAGATAAAGTAAACTTAATTATTAGATAAAGTCCAGGTTTTGGTTGAGCCCTCTACCCAGCGGGTGTGCTGCATACCTCACATTGTGCACATCAGCTGAGAGCTCACCAATCCTCTTCCATCCTCCCCTATTTGAATTTAATTGTGTTTTTCTCTGATGTGGGTGTGTGGTTGTTCATCTACTAGTTTCATATTAGTACTGAGTAGGTTGGAGAGTTGCTCTCGTCTTGTGATACTTTACTAAAAAGAATGTTCTTCAACTCCATCCAGATTAATACAAAAGATGTAAAATCTCCCTCTTTTGCGCTGAGTAGTATTCTACGGTAGACATAACATTTAAAGGAGAAGAGACAGGTGCAGACAGGGTAAGTCCAGTTCTCAAGGTCGTCCCAGGAGGAGCCCGTTTCAGGCCTGGACATGTGGCTCAGAACCTGTGCTCTTAGCTGTCTTGTTGGGCTACAAGCAAAGGCCTTGGTGCCTCTCTATGGACTCTGCATGTGTGTCTATGTGAGGCTATGAAGAGGGATGGAAAAACACATCCGTCCTTTAGGTCACAAATCATTTCTATCTCATCTAGAGGAAAAGGGGAATTACGCCTATTGGCTGTTGGCTCTGACTTAGAGAGTTGTCCAATACAGGGGGCCGAGGGAAATGGTCTTCTAAAGGGCCACCCCGTGCCTGCAGCTGAGTGTGTCTGCTTTGTCATCAGTGACACGGGAGGCAACATGAAAAGAGAGCAGGCAACTTATTTTTTGGTTTTGGTAAAAAGAACCTACCTTCTCAGTCTCTGGCCCAATTGTAAGACATTAAACCACCCATGTTTTTAGGGTTTTCCTGGGCACTCCAGCACCTGTCCCCACCCCCATCCCAACTGATACTTCTACAAAGGAAAAAGTCAGAGATCTTGTTGCTGCCCCATCCTTGACCTCGGGGAGGACTCCACAGTGCTCACTACCCACGTCATAGGGATGATCACAGGGGTCCCAGCAGGACAGACTGACCCAATCCCAGTCCCATTCACTGCTCAACGGGCAGCCTTCAGTCAGCACCAAAACATGGGGGCAGGGATCTTGTTTCACTTCTCTTGTTCTCACTCAGCTCTACCCCTCTCAAGGCCAAATTGAACAAACATCATCCTTTTCCTACCCAAATCCTTCACTTTGATGTGATCACCTCAGCCTATAGTTCTTTTTCTAGATAACATGCCCTTGAAAACTGAAGTCAAAATGCTGGTGGGGCACCTAGAGCCCTCACAAGTACCCCAGCATCCTGGCCACCTCTTGCTCTGCGGGGCCTCTCAGAACTCTCTTGTCTCCACATCACTGACAAGGGTGACAAGGGAAATACAGCCATGGCAACCTACTGAGCCTCTACCATGTAACAGACACTGTACTGGCTCCTATTCACTAGGTCTTACTGAAATGACTACTCCAGAAATGACCTGTTATTACCCCCACTTTAGAAATGAAGAAACTGAGACTGGGAGAAGTAAAATCATTTCACTGGGAAGCCCAGGTGTTCTTGGCAACAGCACATCAGCCTGATTTAGTGGCCACATAACATTGAATAGTTCGAGGATGTACTTTCAAAATACACTGGATGGCCAGGCGCAGTGGCTCATGGCTGTAACCCCAGCACTCTGGGAGTCCAAGGTGGGAGGATCCCTTTAGCTCAGGAGTGAGCAAGAGAGAGACCTGCGTCTCTACTAAAATAGAAAAATTAACTGGGCATTGTGGTGGGTTCCTATAGTCCCAGCTACTCAGGAAACTGAGGCAAGAGGATCACTTGAGCCCAGGAGTTTGAGGTTACCACAGCACTTGGCAGGATGACAGGTTGAGACCCTGTCTCCAAAAAAAATTGAAAAAAACAAAATAACCTGATCAGTAACTGGGCCCCACTCTCCCACTGGATGTGTGCTGGGAGCAGAGAACAAAGGGAGTAGGACTGACCGCCTCTCCCTGCTTGAACAGCCTGGGTATGAATGTGTGGAGGGGACACCTACAGCTCCTTCCACCACTCCAAGGACAGACCTCCTTTGGGGTTCTGGGAAAAGAACAATTGCCTTCTAGTAAAGTGAGAAAGGGAGTAAAAGTAAGGTGTGTTTTTGAAATCTTGGTGTTTTGCAAACCAACCAGTGTGTAGAAGGAAAAAGAACCTGAGTGGGAATGGTGGGGAAACACACAGGAGCCAGGGATGGGATCAGGAGGATCGAAGCAGCTAAGACTACAGCCAGCACTGAACTGCGGAAACAGCTTTATTCTATAGTGTCTAAACAAGGTCACTTAACAAAATTGCTTACCAGAAGGGAATTAGGCAAAGGAATATTTTTATATGTATAAGGTTTTTACCAGGTAGAAAAAAGGGGAAGTTACTGGATAAGCAAAAAGAAACTTTATCAAAAGCAATTTTCTTTTTTGGCATGATTCTAACACATGGGGTAAAGATTAACTTTAGGGAGGAAAAACTACGTTCTTTCCAGCAAAAGATAAAAGGGAAAGTATGTAGGGCTATGCAACTTTGGAAGAAAAGAAAAGAATGTTGCTCTAGGAGAAGCAGCTGGGGATGGTGGGGCAGGCCTTGTTGCCTCACAGCCCATATTCTACATCAATGGAATTCCTTTTTTTTTTTTTGAGACAGAGTCTCAAGCTGTCCTGAGCAAACTCCAACTCTTGGGCTTAAGCGATACTCTTGCCTCAGCCTCCCGAGTAGCTGGGACTACAGGAGCCCACCACAACGCCCTGCTATTTTTTTTTTCTTTCTTTTTTTTTTTTTTTTGGTTGCCCCTGCTGTTTTAGCTGGCTGGGGCCGGGTTCAAACCTGCCACCCTTGGTATGTGGGGCCAGCACCCTACCCACTGAGCCACTGGTGCTGCCTGGAATTCTTACTCCCAGGTTTTCTATTGAAACTTGACTGAGACTGAAATTAAATTGGGCTATTTTCAAAAAGATTCTTGGAGGCTGGCACTGTGGCTCAGCCTGTAATCCAAGATGGGAGGATGACTTGAGGTCAGGATTTTAAGACTAGCCTGAGCAAGAGGGAGACCCCATCTTTATAAACACTAAAAAAAATTAGCCAGGTATGGTGACATGCACCTGTAGTCCTTGCTACTCAGGAGGCTGAGGCAGAAGGATCTCCTGACTCCAGAAGTTTAAGGTTGCTGTGAGCTATGGAGATTCCACTGCACTCCTACCTGGGCTGCACTGTGTCAATACCACCAACAAAAAGATTTCCCAAGAGAACCAAATTTTAACATAACTTGACTTAATAGAATACTAACAACTTTCCTGGAGCAGTTTGAGTACAATACCTACATTATAGACTTTAGATATTAATACTATGCCCCATATAAATTATTAAAATTGTAAACTTTTGGAGAGATGCTTTGAAGAGAGCTTAAAGAAGTGCATTTTTTTGCTGGGCACTGTGGCTCACATCTGTAATCCTTACACTCTGGGAGGCCAAGGCAGGATGATCCCTTGAGCTTAGGAGTTCAAGACCAATCTGAACAAGAGCATGACCTGTCTCTATCAAAAAAAAAAAAAAAATAGGAAAATTTTTTCCATAGTCCCAGCTACTTGGGAGGCTGAGGAAGGAGGATCACTTGAGCCCAGGAGTTTGAGGTTGCTGTGAGCTAGGCTGAGCCTATGGCACTCTGGCCTATGTGACAGAGCAAGATTCCATCTCAAAAAGAAAGTAAGTTGGGTACAAATGCATTGTTTCATCATCTTGATACTACAGTAGGAGCACACCCAGTCTTCCTTGTCTCCAGCAATTAGGAAGACGTGTTAATTCCTGGAGGCCATCTGGAAACTGAACCTCAGGAGTCTAAGAAATAAATTATTGCTGTTTGATTTTCTAGTAGTTATTCTACCAAAAAGTGAACTTCCTTTTTTGGGGGGGTGGGGAGGGCAGGATTCATTGAGAGTACAAGAAACCAGGTTACACTGATTGCATTTGTTAGGTAAAGCTCCTCTTACAATCACGTCTTGCCACCAAAAGGTTTGGCACACACCAAGGCCCCACCCTCTGCCTCCTTCCCTCTCTCTGCTCTTCCTTTCCCCACCCCTCCCTCTTTCTTTCTCTCTCTGCTCTCCCTTTCCCCCACCCCCACCGTGTCCTTAATTGTTCTCATATTAAAATTGAGTACATAGGATTCATACTTCTCCATTCTTGAAATGCTTTACTAAGAATAATATGTTCCACTTCCATCCTATACAAAGGATGCAAAGTCTCCATTTTTTTAATGGCTGAATAGTATTCTGTGGTATACATATATCACAGCTTATTAATCCATTTCTGGGTTGGTGGGCACTTAGACTGCTTCCACATTTTGGCGATTGTAAATTGAGCTGCAATAAACAGTCTAGTGCAAGTGTTCTTAAGATAAAAGGATTTTTTTCCTTCTGGGTAGATGCCCAGTAATGGGATTGCAGGATCAAATGGAAGATCTAGTTTGAGTTCCTTGAGGTTTCTCCATTCTTCCTTCCAAAAACGTTGTATTAGTTTGCAATTCCACCAGCAGTGTAAAAGTGTTCCCTTCTCTCCACATCCACACCAGCATCTGTAGTTTTGAGATTTTTTGATGTGGGCCATTCTCGCTGGGGTTAGATGGTATCTCAGGGTGGTTTTGATTTGCATTTCTCTAATATATAGGGATGATGAGCATTCTTTCATATGTTTGTTAGCCATTCATCGGTCTTTTTTAGAGAAGGTTCTATTCATGTCTCTTGCCCATTGATATATGGGATTGTTGGCTTTTTTCATGTGGATTAATTTGAGTTCTCAATAGATCCTAGTTATCAAGCTTTTGTCTGATTCAAAATATGCAAATATCCTTTCCCATTGTGTAGTTGTCTATTTCCTTTGGTTGTTGTCTCCTTAACTGTATAGAAGTGTTTCCATTTAATTAAGTCCAATTTGTTTATTTTTGTTGTTGTTGCAATTGCCACAGCAGTCTTCTTCATGAAGTCTTTCCCCAGGCCAATATCTTTCCGTGTTTTTCCTATGCTTTCTTTGAGGATTTTTATTGTTTCATGCCTTAAATTTAAGTCCTTTATCCATCTTGAATCAATTTTTGTGAGCAGAGAAAGGTGTGGGTCCAGTCTCAGTCTTTTACATGTGGGTATCCAGTTCTCCCAGCACCACTTATTGAATAAGGAGTCTCTCCCCCAAAGTATGTTCTTGTTTGGTTTATTGAAGATTAGGTGGTTGTAA
>CAUYPK010057009.1:0-50771 GCA_963574355.1 Loris lydekkerianus | reverse complement strand
ATCAAGTAGAATGGTTTTCATGTATTTCTTCTTTTTCTATTGTCTATAAGATTTAGCATGATCTGTTTTTTTAAATTATCTTTTACTTTGATTTATAAATATTAGTTGTCTATTTTTTGATACTTAAAAAATGATTTATCTGGTAGGTAATATTGGTTGATCCAGCTGCTATAGAATTTGAAATTATAGATACAATAAAAATTATTGAAGAGACACCTATATATGACTTAATCTTATGATGCAAGTTAAGAGAAAACATGAATGGATAGTAAGTGACATTTAGCAAGGCTATTTTAGGAAAAGATGAAAACATAATGCAAATTGAAGTATATTGACAGGTCTATAAAATTTGGATAATAATAACCAGATTTAGAATTTGGCAGGATCACAGATATAATAAGCTGTACACTCAGAAATGAAACAGCTAACTTGCCTGATGCTCAAAGAACGTAGTGACAGAAGCTGACTTGGAAGAGTTTACTAGTAACCCCTAAGTATCATTTCTGGGAAAGTGTGCTCTCTCTCCTTATAGTCACTGCAGTTTTCCCATAATAATGTTTTTTACACATGTGACTTTTTTATTGATATATAATGTTTTCACATATTTATGGGGTACATGTATTTTTTTTTTTTACATGCATGGAATGTTTAATGATCAAATCAGGGTATTTGGGGTACCCATCACCTTGAGTATTTATCATTTTTATGTGTTGGGAACATTGTGAGTCCTCTGTTCTAGATACTTTGAAACATACAACACATATATTGCTACCTACTTTAGTTCCCTACTCTGCTATCAAACATCAGAATTTATACTTTGTATACAAGTTTATGTTTATACACACTGACCGAAGACCTCTCTCATGGACATAGGGTCTTCTATCCTGATATCCTGGAAATTAAAATCTTCAAATGAATGCACTAAAAGATACCCTTCAGTGTGTAAGATAGAAAATAGGAAAGTTTTGGGCAGTGCCTGTGGCTCAAAGGAGTGGGGCACCGGCTCCATGTGCCTGAGGTGGCAGGTTCAAACCCAGCCCCAGCCAAAAACAGCAAAAAAAAAAAAAAAAAAAAAAATATATATATATATATATAATTAATAAATAATAATAATAATAAAATAAAAATATAAAGAAAATAGGAAACTTTTCTTTCACAGGCAGAAGCAATTCTACACTCACTCCAAACCAGTAAGATTTTCCTATTTTTATTGGGTGTGCTTGTAGCCTGTAACATCCTTTGGAAATAATTTAATAAACTGCGTTTACCAAAATAAAAAAATAAAAAGTCTGCACAGTGTGGGCATCTTGGACAGGGAGTTTCATTATTATGTCCACTGGTCCTAAGGTTTTATTTCCCAGTGTGAACAGCCATGCTTTCTGACTTCTCTGGCACTGTGCCAGCTCACACTCCTGTTGGAACCTTGATTTACTGTGGGCAAGATTTTCAAGCCACGTTCAAACAGAAAACTTTTATCTTGAACTCCGATCTATCAAACTACTTCTTCCATTTATTTTAAACACAATAAAAATACGTTTAAGCTCATCTATAATTTAGTTCATCAACACCACCACTTTTTTAAAGATGAACTTTTATTTTAGAATTGGTTTATATTTACAAAAAGTTACAAAGATAATACATTTCTTATACACCTTGCACCCCATTTACTTCTTTATCAATATCTTCAATTTGCATGGCATTTAGCACATAAAGACCCAATACTGACGTGTCAGTACTAACTAAAATCCATACCTCATTTACATTTCCTTACATTATATCTAACATTCTTTTGGTTCCCCTTATATTTGGTTCAGACTTATATTTAGTTGTCATGTCTCCTTTTTCTAATGATTTTATCATCATTAAACTGGGTTCTGAGATTTCATGGGAAACCACACAGGTCAAGTGCCATTTTCCTCATCTTATATCAAAGGTGCATATTATCAACACAATATGTGTTGCACAGTCTCACACATCCTCCATTAGTGTATTATACAGAATATTTTCCTTGCCCTAAAAATGCCCTGTGCTTCACCTATGCAACCTTTCCCCACCCGACAAGACTAATTTTCAAATAATACTTTTCTTTTATCCAATCATCATTTTTCTCTTGAAATATCTTATATATAAAGGTGACCTACATTTCAATTTCTGTTAGAGGCATAATGTTAAAACATAAAATCTTTCTAAGGGAAAAACCTTGTTTTTGCCTTTGTTGATTGAAAATAATCTTCATGCACTATTATTATTACTGCCAAATGAATTTAGGAATATTCTGAAATAGATGTGTTGATTTATATAAATTCATTTATGAATTAATGATAAAGAGTTGCAATAGTGCAAACTGCAGTATGTTAGTAGTTGGTGCTAAAATATTGCAGTGACTATACCTATTATTAACAACCTAGAAACATGCAATAAGTTATTATATTTCAAGGAAAAGTAGCATATCAGAATTATAAAGATTCAGAAAATTAAATAAGTGATGCATCAAACATCTAGTTGTATGGGCACTTGAAAATCCATAAGGCAAGATCAAACGAAGAAAAGACAAAAGACATCGGATCTAAGGATCCTATTACCTCTACTTAGTCATTCCTTTACCTCCCCCTAGAAGTCTTGATATACTTTGTTACCAGCTTGAAAACTAACTCTCAAGTAAAGAATCTGAGCTTTGAAGCTGACAATAGAAACTAGTGTTGAAACATGAGTGGTTAGGTTAATATCCTGATTATTAAACTCTATTTCATATTGATTTATATTCAATAGATATTAAACTCTATTTAATAAACTCTATTTATATTCAATAGATATTAAACTCTATTTCATATTGATTTAGGAGGAAAGGTAGAAAAATATTTTGTGGCTAAGCTGAAGGTTGAAAACCTGGTCATCTTCCTTTTTAATTCTAATTAAATCCAGTAAATAATTCTTGGATTTGTATTATATTCAAGACTACCCTGGGCAATGGGAATGTAAGAATGTCAGCTGACGGTCTTTAAGTATCTCATGGCTTCATGAGAAGAAGCAGATCAGATAACAAAGGTCTGGGTATCAGGGAAGCTTTTCCTTAACCTATGACTTGGTGTCAGAAGCTTAGGACTGAGAGAGGTACCATGGGTAACCCCGTCAATGGGAGGACCTGGGCCAAGTCAGGCAGGTCATGATGAAGTTACAACCATATAGTAATTGCTAACCATAACTAAGATTTAGAATATTTTTACAGTGGGGAAAGTCAGAAGAGAGGCTGAAAATCTAGGACATTTCTATGCTATGAAAGAAAAGGTAGGCTATACTGAAGGGCCTGGGCTTAATCTTAAAGGCCAGTGATCCTCACTCCACAGCTCTATCCCAGGAGATCTTGATTGACATGTAGTGGGGTAGTGTGCCAGATACTAAAAAGTATATTAAGGAATAAGAAATTTTGCAGCAATGCCACTTAGGAAAGGCTCATGAGTAATACTGATTTAGAAAATTTCTATACTGAGACCATATTTTTTTATCATACATCATATAATCATAAAATACAGTTAGTGAAAAATAGGAATTATTGTTTTATAATTGATAGTATAAAAGGTTTTTTTTCTTAGACAGAGCCTCAAGCTGTTGCCCTTGGTAGAGTGCAATGACATCACAGCTCACAGCAACCTCAAACTCTTGAGCTTAAGAAATTATCTTGCCTCAGCCCCCCAAGTAGGTGAGACTGCAGGCACCTGCCATAACGCCTAGCTATTTTTTGGTTGTAGTTGTCATTGTTGTTTGGCAGGCCCAGGCTGATTCAATCCCACTAGTTCTTGTGTGTGTGGCTGGTGTCTTAGCCACTTGAGCTACAGGTGCCGAGCCAGTATAAAAAGTTTTCTTATATGTTTGTGAACACAGCACACACAGGTGCACACATGGATACATACAATAGAACCATCATAGCTAACCTTCTCCCTACATTGACCACCTCCTTAAGTTGATCTGTTTTTCATTTTATAAACCAGAAATGCACCACTCTGCCTATCAGTACAATAGGACTAGTTCCTTATGTTGACCAGTTTGTTATAGTCCCTTGGGTGCTCAACTTAAAAGAGATTCTACTAATATACAAGGTGGTCATAAAGTTTGTGTGCCATTTATGGTTACCCCGTATATAATTTTTTTTTTCTCATTTTAAAACTTACTAAATTTGTGGTCTAGGTTTGAACTGATAATAAGCTATCAGTGTCATATATGATAAGATTTACATCTTATTTCACATTCATATTCACTTCGATGATACAAAGTATATTTAATGTTTAGGTATCAAAGACTTGATTTTTCATTCAAGTCTTAAAAGTTGAGAGAAACCAATGACCTCATATGACTGAATAGTTATTTCTAAGTGTTTAGTAAGATATCTATTAGCCCCAAATTTAAGTAGATCAGACAACAAAGCATATTAGTCTATGGAGATCTGACAATTAAGTTGGGAACTCATTCTAGAAAAAGTGCTACATAATACATTGCTGAATATCACTATGGTCATCTCAAAGTACTTGTCTTGGGAAGCTATCCACCCATGCCAGGACCTCATTTACCTTTGAAAGCAATTTTGGAATTATCTTTCGAGAATGACCATAAGAGCTTTAGTCATATGGCACACAAAAACAAACAACAATAATAATGAATGCCACTCAGCAAGACACCACTGCACATTGACATGAACACAGCTATGAGACACTGATATACCCAGGTCATGAAACCTTACTGAGTTGTCTGTACAGTGCTACAACATAAGTACCCATTGGCAGTTTCACGAACTTAATTGTCAGTCCTCGTAAGGCCTCATATAAATACTGAGGTAAAGTTTTCTAAGTATTCTATTTTGGCTTTACATACATAAGCTTTGACACTTGAATCTCATTAATTTTTTTCACTGCTATTTTTTTAATGACACCAGGAAAACATGTCTGTTTACTACAGAATAAATATAGTTTCCATAAAACATTCTAAAACCATGCAAAAGTTCATGTTTTATAATGTTAGGAGGGTTGCTTTAGGTAGAACTTCTGCATTTTAGAACAGCCATATATGACACAAACAGTGCACAATTGGGAACAGTAGCTGATAAAGATATGATCATTTTTGGCAGGCTCTTCATGTAATTCTGGCAGAAGGTAGTGATACATTAGTCATTTTCACAGAGAAGATACTGGTCCATGCCAGTCTCTTATTTGAGGTGCCATCTGCACCATTTTTTTGTCAGTAAATTTGAAAAGAAAATATATCCATTGGTGGATAGTATTTCTATATTTTAATCATTGTTTGAGGCAAATTATACCATTCTTAGAGTATAACAAAGAGTATGCATAACTAAAATTGCTCCTGCGAATTCTTTATTAATGGAATACCCATCTCCAAATTTCTTCTGTAAGTCTTAACACTTCCTTTTAATTTAAATGGTCCACAATTTATTACCATTGGAGATCTTGATTAAACATAAAAGGAGACAGTGAGTTCTACTTTTTGTGTTATTAATAATGAATAACTCACTTGATCTTCATTTTAAATATAGCTTATGAGCTCTTTGAGTAGAAGGATTATATTTTACTCATGCTTTGTACATATTACACACTCAATAGATATGTGTTCTACTGAAGTGAAACACAGATGGACGTGCTAAATGAGTTAAGAGGATCTTCTGCAGCAGTTAAGGAGTCAAGAGGCATGCTTTAGTATAAAGTATGTTTGGAAGAATGCGTTCTCACCATTTCTATTTGGGAGCATAAGATAAAGAAATTATTACTAACCTACATATTAAATTGAGAAATTTTGCTGAATTGTGTCAGTGTCATTATAAAGGTATTCTTCAGAATAATGAATATTATGTGACAATTATTAATACAAAAACACAGTTGAATTTTCCAAACTATAGTAGTAACCAAAGAAAAATATTCTGTATTAGTATCTATAATTTATTGAAAATGTGCTTTGTACAAGGCACATTCAACATATTCCCTCTATTACCTCCTTTAATCTTCTAATAACCCTTTGAGATAAATGAAATCTTATTTTCATTTTACAGATGGGTAAACTGAATCCTGATATATTTTTGGACAATTATCCCTTTGCAGTGAATAGCTTTAAGAGACATATTTTATTTATTTTACAGGTCCCTGAATACAAGTGTGGCTTGCTAATGTATATAAAAAAACCTTATCCCCCCCCCCAAATCTACTAGTGAGAGATCATATATTTTGCATTTTATTAAGAATAGACAAGATATTGAGAAATGATGATGCCCTATCACGTGATAAAACAGTCTTTAATATTTGAAGTTGTAGTGGTGTGGTGCTTCTAATCTGGTATTTATGAACACATACCTCATATAAAGCAAAGGCCACCTTCATGTTGTTTGACTTCTCTAGTTAGTTTTGGTCACCAATTGTCGCCTCCACTCTCTAGAATAAACAGTTGAAATGAAAGTTCATTAGATCTGTTTTTTCAAATGCCTGCAGAATAGTTCCTTTTATAGTCACTTATATGAATAGACACTTCTTTGGGCTATGCAAATAATGGTCCCAGAACCTTGGATGTG
The DNA here is from genome assembly GCA_963574355.1 of Loris lydekkerianus. Lineage (NCBI taxonomy): Eukaryota > Metazoa > Chordata > Mammalia > Primates > Lorisidae > Loris > Loris lydekkerianus. The sequence goes on along the minus strand of CAUYPK010057009.1, from coordinate 44,209 downwards.
TTATAAAACCTCACAAGTAATTCATTTAAATATATCCTGTACGTTTATTTCAGTACATTTGGATCAGGAGATGGCAATCAGGGGCATCAAAGTCATTACTATGTTGTTGTCTAGGCTTTTTTTTTTTTTTTTTTTGGCCGATTTTGGCCGGGACTGGGTTTGAACCCACCACCTCGGCATATGGGGCCCGTGCTGCACTCCATTGAGCCACAGATGCCGCCCGTTGCTTAGGCCTTTGACAAATATTACTTTTCTTCTATTCGGTTGATACAAATTTATTGATTATCTATTGAAGTCAGATTAGTTTTCAAAAGAAAAAACATTGAATGGAAACAAAATGGGTTATATTTAACTTACCACTTTCCAAAATTTTGTATTTTGGGTGAATGTTCCTAAATTGGATTCATGAAGTAATAATATAAAATACTGGAAAGAGTCTATCAAAGTTTGTGTCACTTTGTTTGGGTTGAAAGAGAGCCCAGGGCTTTGAGAGGAATTTGGAAAAGGTTGAGACCAAAGGGAAAATAGTAGCAACTACTGTTCCCAGTTGCAAAAATGAGTTTTATGCAAGTGATAAAGGCCTGATATTTTCAAAATTAAACTGGATCTTCAGTAAATAGCATGGGAATTAAGCACACATACCTCTTGTATAATTATATTTCTAACATAGACAGATATCTGAAAATACCTAGGCACCTTCCCTGCCCAGCCCAGTGATAGTAGTAAATGGTTGATATAGCATGAAGGCTTACCCTTCATTTTTTCATGGCTTATCTTCCAAGTGGATTTCCTGCTGTTCAGACTCATGTGCAGTTTTTTTACCTAAGGATGCTTTAAATGCACTTCCTGTTTGCTTCTCCAAAGTGAGAATAAAACCTGAAAGCACTTACTCTCAGGTCTGAAATCCAAAGCCACAAATATTCACATAACACACTGCATACATTATAACACTACAGTAAGATTATCCATACTCAACATGAGCCACATTATGAACCTAACAAAGAAATACTTCTAAATCTTCATTCTGTGATATTACTTACTGTACAAATTTATTTATTAAAGCTAGTTGTTTGGCTTATGAAATCTTTTCCTCATAATTTCTCGAAATTATTGTGTAGTTAACTGAAGAAACAATAGAAAATTATCTTTCCTAACATGATAGATAACCAACTATACCTCTAAAAATGCATTACCTTAGAATCTGGGGTCGTTCTAAGTTGCTCTTGTTAGTAGGTAAGTTCATTTTCAAAACTCTAAGTAGTCCCTGCAAAATTTCCCTGTAGCCCAGACTTTTTAAAAAAGGCCTTGACTTTATTTCAATCTATTATTCTCAAGTCTGAAATGTGTTTTGAAGAAAATTTGTAGGAGATATTTTGTTGTTTAATTGTCAAGTTGAAGAAATTAGGCTTTCCTGTCATGAGAAAGTCTGTGCAAATTCAAGTGCTTACTTATTCTCTCAAATATTTATACCATCCAATTTATTTATCCATTACTTTGGCTCTTGAGCTAGATTTCCACGATCACATATCTTTTCAGCCCTTATGTATAGCTGGCTTATACACAAAAAAATACCAGGAGCCAAAGATATAAGAGCGAAGATGGAGCTTTCAGAAGTGCAAGCATCTCCTAGGAGATCTGACTTTGATGTTTTGACAATTTATCTTTCCAACAGAGAAAAGATAAGTTGATAAAGGATAGAAAGAATTAAGAAAACTAAAGATTTGGGAAAAAAAAAATGCAGACAAACAATGGACTTTACATTGATAATTTATAAGTAATGCTTCATGTAATAATTATTTTTCAAATATATTTTATTATTACTTAAAGCAGTCATAAAAATCTTTTACAATCCTATGTCCAAATGTTACTTAAAAATAAATTTCTATAGTTTCTATTTAACTTCAAGTGTGTACTGATTTGTTGTTGCAAAAGGATCATTTTAGAGGAAAATGATGTTTGGAAATATTGAAAAGAAAATCTAAATGTTGTTTCATCCTTTTAAAGATCCCCAAATGAAGATAATTAATTTGGATAGTGTATTTACATATTGATAGGATAGCAAACTTTTCATTGGTAAATAACATTTATACCTGATAGATGTTGCCATTAATGATCAAGCTATAATATGACCTGTGATAATTTGAAAATATCTTCATGGTCTACAACTTTCATAAATCCTTTATGTAATTTCTCAAGACTGAGGTTTAATTGTTTTTAACTTACTTGGCATATGTTTTTCAGTAATTATTTTATCTTACATTAAAGCACACAGCGATTTTCCAATGCATATAAACATGAGTCCAAAGAAAATGATATTGGAAGGTATAAAATTTTGATACTTTAGGTCATGATGATGAAAACTGGCTTTGAAAAGTTCAAACTGCATTTTGTGTAACTTCCATAGCTGGAAGCTTGAGAATCAGCATACCCACACAGTGGGAGAGTACAAATGAAGAACTACACGGACATCTGCTGTAAAAACAAAACCATCAACACACTATATGCTGCAAAGAAGCAAAATGAAGTACAGATTATAAGTGGTGCTTAACTTTATTAAGCCAAGAGAACACGACTACTCAAAGTCTGTATCTGACAAAGGCAAATTACTTTCTTATAATCATGCTCACGAGCCGTCTAGGGAGCCAGTCAGGGTCTGTCATTCATCTAAATTAAATGAAAACCTTGGAAATGTTAATTAGATGTTACTACCTGATCAATATTGAAGGGCCTTTAATTTATAAGTTTCCACCCTTTTTTTTGAAATATTCTTATATGTTTATAAGAACAAAAGCCGTGGAATTATGACAACATCAAAAGGTCAACTTGCTACATAAATTCCTTTGAAATCTTAAACTGTGTAATCATCTATGTCTAAATTAACATCTACCAATTACCTCATTGGGAAATATTACTAAAATATCAATGAAAAATTAATCTGTCCTTTTGTCATAGAAATCTATCCCTAGGATACATGTTCCTTTAATAGTTGAAGGTATTATAGACTTCTACCTAAATAAAGTCAGATAGAATATAGCCTACTGAGATATTGTAGTAGGACTGTTCCCAGATCTCAAAACTAATGCTTCTTACCCTATAGAATGAAATTCTTCAATTTGAGATTCATTCCTCCCTTGGGGTCCCAAATATGCAGCCATCTTGGCAGAGGTAACAAGTCAGCCTGTCATTCGTTAGCATGAATGAATTTTTCAAATTCTTCTTACTGAGTACTTTGGACTCACTTTTAGAGAAGGTGTGTCTAAGACTAAGAAGGGAATGCTAAATGTTCTAAAGCAACAACAGAATAAATAAGGTGTGTTTTGGCTATAACACACCTTCGTCTTTGTAATATATATCAATATCTCTATTAAGGAAGCAATGACGGGACCTGTTGACTACAGATTATGGTACTATAATTCATATAACTGCATCACAAACTACTGGTAATTTTCCTTCTACTATGGGAATGTGGGAAATTTTTAAAAATCTCGGTAAATGGTTGGACTTTGGAGGGTTGCATGCCTAATTTCCCCTTTCTTTTGACTTTGGGTTGACTTTCAGGTAGGTGTTTTAGAAATGACTAAGAAAAGAAGGAAAGCTGAGGAGTAGCAATTGCCTTTTTTGAGCAACAGGAACAGTTGTATAAATCGTAATCAGGACATTGGTGACTTTTTCTATCAAAGTATTCTAAAGTGTATTGAATTTCTAGTTCATATCAAAATAGGTAAAATTACTTACATGCAGCTTTGCCACAGCTGAGCTTTTTAAAAAGATAGTTTATGGTCCTTTGATTAACTTTACTACCCTTTATTTCTCCTAAACTTGCTGTGTTCTGGTGTCTTTCCACACCCCTCCACTGTAACTGCCCTCAGAATGCCCCTGTCAATTTCTAACATGACAAATTCAATAGGTGCTTTCCAGTATCCTCTCTGTGGCATTTGATGTTGTTAGTTCCACTGTCTTGCTATTTCCTTTTCCCTCAGTTTTGTGACTCTCTCCCCATATCATTTTTTTTTTTTTTTTTAGTTTTTCACCACCTAATGGACAAAAGCTCTAAATCATTCATTGGCTTCTTCTCTTCCCTACACTAATCATATACAGATGCACCTCAGAATTTCATCTTCTAGTCTCCACACTCTTTTCATGTCCCTAGATGATCACATTCTATCCTAAACTTTGCCCACCATTTATACTGATTCTTCCTAATAATTAGGGAAATTAACTCTATAGGCTCAGCCTCTCTGGAATCCAGAGGTGAAAACTGCCTGGTGAACAACAGAACTGGGGACGATGGAGAATCACAGCATGTTACCTACGTATCCTACAGCAGAGTCTAACTTTAACCCATTATCTCCTCTTTCTCACCACATGTCAGGCATTGTGAGAAAAAGTATATAGAGAAAGTTATATAAAATAAATCAAAAGCTCATGACATTCTACTTGTATCAATTCAATCTTCCTTTAGGAGTGATTGAATAACCATTTTCCAATTGTTTGGGTCTACTAAATAGGTCATAGTAAGTTCATCTGGTCTAGTAACTTCCTAGTATTACTCAACAATAATAATAGAAAGAGAGAGACAAGAACAGATGTTGCTATAGAAGTCATGCCAAGAAAATGTAAAACTTTAAAGCTTTTTATGTCCTTGTAACTACCACCATTACCTCTTCAGATTTCAAATTGAATGTTTGTTAGTGTTAAGTAAAAGAGACAAACCGCTCATGCTACAAATTCAACACATTCTTTAGAGGTGTACATGATGAATGCATCTTAGAATATTCTTTTCAGGATATACCTTCAGGCAATTAGCAGGAAAGAAAGTATTGCTTTGTTGATATTAGTACAGAACCCTTGTTTAATGGAATGCCTTGGATGTGACCAGACTGTATTCTTCAGGGATGTATGAATCACTATGGATCAATATAATGAAGTTATATGCTTTCCCTAAGACCAGTAATCTCTAGTGTACAGTTAATTCATGAAAGGAAATAATGGGAGATAAAAATATATACTTTCCACTGGGTACTAGAAACAAAACAAATAGTAATAGTTGTTTTCTTTTTTTTTCAAATTATTATTATTATTTTGAGACAGGGTCTTGCTCTGTCACCCAGGCCAAGTACATGATCCCAGCTAACTATAGCCTGGAATTCCTGGGCTCAAGGGATACTCCTGCCTTTGCCTCTTGAGTAGCTAGGATTATAGGCATATGCCATCATGCCTGGCGTAATTTTTAAAAATCTTTTATAGAGACAAGGTCTCACTCTGCTGTCCAGGCTGGCCTCCAATTCCTGGCCTCAAGTAATCCTCTCACCTTGGCTTCCCAAGTGTTGGGCTTATAGGCATGAGCCATTGTACCCAGTCTGTACTGTTCCTATTTTAAATACCATAATGTACTAAATACCATTTTCCAGAAAATTACACCCCACTACCTAAATTTTCTCACATGTGTCTCTTTTTTCCAGCCATACTGTCTACAAGCTGTGCCTCCAGCAGCCATGCACTATATCCTACTATGCAACTGTGACTAGTTGGGTGAGATATGCTCAGTAGAGCAGTCTTTGGAAATAGAAAAGAATTACAATAAAAAAGAAAAATAAACGCTAGGTAAAGTATGTCCGAATGGCTTCCTGGGAATTGTTCACGTGTTCTATGATGCCTAGATGCTGTCTCCAAAGTGGGTTAAGATAAACAATGAAAGCCTGTGTTTTGGAACGAATTTGTCTTAAAATGGGTTTGGTGCCTACAGTTTACCTGCCAAAATCCATTTCATTTGGAAACAGCATGCTCCTTCTTTTGGAAATTATTTCATTCCTCTGCTTCTTAATCTTACTCTATGCATATAACTTCAATGGAAGGTGCTGTGTATTTTGATAGAAACCCTATGCAATGGATGTAGTTGACTATTCCAGAGATTAGCACCTGGCCATATTTAGACCAATCACAGCTCTTCCTTGATAGTTGTGAGTCTGGAGCAGGGAGAGCATTAGACTATTCTCTCTCCAGTGGCAAATTTTTCAAATGTAAAACTTCAAAAAAAACAGCACGTTTCCAACTAATGTAGGTCTGCAGTAAAATACTGCAACCTACATTATTGAGGGGAGAACGCTGAAGGTGTTCATGTTAATGCTTCTAGTTTACCCCGAGACCAGCTGCATTTTGACCATTTTGCCCTTTAGTTATTTAAAACTTTATTAGATATTCTGAATCAGTAATTCTCATGTATGTCTCAGCTTGTATAAATTACTTTTTCACTAAGTTTTCCAGATTTAGCAAATAAAAATGCAGGATGCCTCATTATATCTAAATGTCATATGAACAATGACATTATATTATTTGGGGAATATTTATACTAAAAATGATTCATCTTTTATCTGACATTTAAATGTAACTGGACATTTTATATTTTATCTGGAAGCTTAGTTTTGATCACTTGCAACCAAACTAATTCAGTTGCTTTCTGTGACTTGTAATGGAAGAGACTTATTTAAATATAGTACTTTGGGTACACATTTCTGTTCTAATAAAAAAAGAACACAGGAAACAATTTTGTGCTTTCCAGGAATAGTGTGTGCCTACATATCATCCCATAGCTCTACTACCCATACAACAATTGCAAGTATCTCCCTACAGAGTACAAATGTAACTTGGAAGCAAAGCATATAAATGACCTGAGGCCTTAACATGCAATTCAAGTCAAAGCTCAGAGAAATGAATTTAATGTTCCTTCAAAACTGAAATCCAGAAATCCTTGAGTGCCAATGTCAAATGAAAGCTCCTGGATAAACCACTTAATCTCTCTTCTTCAATTTCCCTATCTGTAGACTATAGGCAATATTTCTTTTCAGACTTCCAGATGTGTGACGGTGATTAACACCTATGGACTGCTTTGAAGATGAAAATTCCATCTCTTGTTCAGCATTAGTAAGATGGCAAGTAATATATAATTATGGTGTGTACCTGCAATAATCTAAGAGCACATGTGTTTTCACAGTTCTGATAATAATAACAGTAAGAGAAAAACATGAGTCTCAGTTCTCATTTTAATTTGATAAAATGCTTTGCTTTGGTATCATAGCCACGGAAAAGGTTATTTGAAAAATGAGGGAAAAAATAAATGTAAATATTTTCCAATATTTAGGCTGTTAGCAATTCTTCTTCATAAAAATCTCATTGTTCTTAATCACAAATGGCCAACTGTCTTCTTTTCTAGCCAGGTCTACCATTAGGATTGCTTTTGAAAGCATGCATTAAGATGGAGGGACGGGAAGTTACTATAATTTTCAGTTCATGTTACTTCTTGAGTACTGTCACTTCTCTATATAAAGCTATGGAAAGAGAACATTAGCCCTTTAAAAGAGTCATATTTCAAGGATCAGGTGGGAAAGACAGAAGTGTTGGATGCACCTCACTGCACTGCTGTTCATCCTCAACACTTTGCACAATGTGAGAATGTTTAATAATTCCAACCCAACCTACAGATAAGAATCTCTGGTGTCACATCACAACTGACAGTGCTGGTGTGAGATTTGCAGTAAAACAATATTCCAGCTGTAGCTTTCATTTACAGAAATAAAACAGCAGAAGTGGAGGGAAAAAGGCCAAAAGAAGATAAACACTTTCATCCTGGAGCAGCACTGACATTAAATTATAATAGCTATACTCAAACAAGGAGAGAAAATCCAACCTTAGGACCTAAACCTGACATGTATTATATCATTTGAAATCTATCGCTCTATCTATAATTTTACATTAGCCAGCTAATGTTTAGTTATCCAGACAGATCACCAAATATAAATAAGCTCTTTTTCAAACAAAGTCTATCGCAACTGTGGGACAGGCGGCCTTATTTTTCTCCCATTAATCACTAGAAACTTCACACGGCGTGAAAGTCTCAGGGGATATTTCTGGCTGGGAAAAAGATCCTCCCTCCTCAGTTCTAATCAGTCCATCCCATCTGTAATGGCTTTAGAAAATTGTTAATGACATAAAGTGACAGTCGAAGGGCTTTTTGGTCTGTCAGTGTAAGGTTACTATGAGCTCTCTAGCAAACTACTACATGCAGGCCTCAAAGCTGCTGGAAAATGATCTGGATTACGAAGGAATAAATTTGATATGTTAGCAATCACAAGCGGGAACTGAAAAGAAAGGCTTCCTTAATACGGTTCTTTTAGGCTATAATGGGAAATACGAAGATAAATCTGGCTCGGAGACAAACCCACATAAGACTGCCGCGCACACACAGAATATAGATCTCGGTTATGAGATGTGTAAAACACACAATGGCCTGAATCAGGAGCTAAGTATATAAGTGCAAACAAACCCGTCTTTATAGTTAGCATGGCATTTTGAATGGAGTTTTAAGCCTAAAGGACACTATTCTACTTGCAGATGAAGATGGAAAAATGTAACAGTAAGTACTGTGCTTTTATATATAGAAGTTAATAAGAAAATGTTCTAGAAAATTATGAACATAAAGCAAATTAAACCTGAGTTTGGCTGTCCCCATAAAAATTGAAATACCTTGCTTTCCCTAATCTAAAATATTGATTTTTATTCCAGTTCCATTATCTTTCTTTGGATATTCTGAACAGTGATGTGAGAATGACTACAATTTGAACTATTGGTTAAATACAGCAACATGACATCATAAGGTATAACCTCACTTCTTCCCCTATATGAAAGTTCTTCACAGAATTGATAAATAAATGTATATCTGGGGGTTGAAATCAGTTAGAATGGGCATCTAAATGAAATATAGATGAAAATGTGGAGAATTTTTTAAAAGATTAATTTTACTCTAATGTATTGAAACATTTTCAGTCATTAAAAAAATTTTCTAGAATATTCACTTCATTAGGGCATCATACAGTAAAACATAAATAGTCATTTTCCCACACCTCTGTAGGTTGAGCCAAGGACTCTAACAGTACTATATTCTGACATTTCTACAGATCTCAGAAAATTAGGTCAAATGATTTTTACATAAATGTACAGCAAGATTTTTACTTAGTAGTTGTGAACCGTCAAAGGTTATTATCTCCCAATTCTTCCATGCTCAAGAAGATACACAAAAAGGAATTTTATCTCAATAGAAAACATTTTCCAAATTAATGAAAAAAATGTGAAGACCTTTAAAATCAGGACAATTTCTTATTAGTCCAAGATATTTTAACAAGTACATGCATACTTGACATGGCAAACTTCATTTTTACCTGATGGTTTCTAAAGAAACTGATTAGCCATGGTTTCTGTCAGGTAATAGGCCATGAATTAGGCCACAGTTGTGCATTAAAAATAGAGATGGAAAGGAGAGAGAGCAAACATAATTTTTTGACAGATAACTCTGCTTGAACCAGGTAGGGGAATTTAAACTGATTTCTTTTCCATTGTCAAATGTTGCACATTGTCTGGGAGAATTTTATCTAGGTCTGGAAAATCCCACTCATACTGATGGAAGTTTATCTCATTTGGCTTTAAAATGGGTCAATAGGCTTTGGAGATCTACACTAATTCTTTCAGACTGCTAGGGAGTCAACCCATAAATATCTATTTCAGTGCTCTAAATTGATTAAATGACATCATGATGACCTTGTTTAAAGAAAATGTTGTAAGAGGGCTTTAAATGGTACCCTAGTGGCCTGAAAGAGTTAATGTAAAGTCCTTAAGTGCCCAATGCAGTCTTAGTTTGCAATGTACAGAGCAGGGAATGTGTCCCAATAACTCATTGATAGCTACTGCTAACATAACAATATTAAGAAGAGAGTCTATCAAAGAGCAGGTGGCAACTCTAATTAATACTCTTCTAGGGTAAGAAAAATGGAGCCTTTGGAAATTCAATAATCATTTGGAGAAACATTGAAATGATGCTCTTCTTCAAGAATATCTCAAGAGATTATGATGTATGACAACAGATACTGTGTTCTTCCAAAATAGGGCTAAGCTTTACGTGTAGTATACTCTGAGAGCAAATAATATTTATATTTTTCACAGCAGGGACTGTGAGAATAGCAGAATGTTTTCTAATTATAATTTTCCCAAGTATTCTATATCATAGGAGTACTATATAATGCATCAGGACAGCACATAGCAATTAGAAACTTCTTATAGCACAGGGAATATTTTTACTATGGAAGTTGTCAGAAACATGTAGCATATTACATGGAGCTTACTATTATTAGATCAAATTTTATGATCAAGTTGGGTATGAGAAAAGATGAAAATATGAGAGTGAAAGAGAAGAAAAACAGAAGAGAAGCTTTTTTGAGAGCAAAGGCAGAAAACACTTTGGTATTCAAAAATAATTTAGTTGAATTAATCAATTAATAGAAGCATAAAACATGGAGCAAAAACAACTAGCTATAAGTCCTTCAGTTATCTTAAAATTATTGCACAAATAAGGACATACAGAGTTCTATACAGCTAAATTAGAAGTATATGTGTATAAACATATATACATATATAATATATAAATTTATTGTATGGTAATAGAAACCTTTACAATCTATGAGCAAGGGAAAGATTTTTCAAATTAGTAAAATGTAATTATGATGATGATGAAAAATGATGAAAATGAAATCTTGTCTTATACTTCTTGGTTCTAATCTCAGCTTTTACGCTTAATAGATTTATTACTTTGCGCAAATCACTAAACTGTTCTTCAGTTCCCTTGTCTGAAAGTTGGGGGACATAACAGGATCTCCTCTGAAAATTAACAGAAATAATAAACATGAAGCATTTGACAGAATGTCTGGCTCATAGTAATAATAATAAATGTGAATCATCACCCTTATTCAATAAATGGGATTTGAACAAATGGCTAATGTAGGAAACAACAGTTAGGTCCACTCTCATGCCTTATGTAAAAAATAAAATCAGAGGGCTCAAGGAGTTAAGTGTTACCAAGGGAATTGTAAAAGTAAAAAAGGAAATATATGTGAATATTTATAATTTGCTTTTGGTGCGGGACAACAGAAAACACAGATCCTTAGACTTATGGAAGACTGTTGAAAAATTTAAACTTATCATGTTTTATATATAAAGAGTTTCTACCATCTTTTTTCTATATACCATTTAATCAAGAGGTAATGAACAGGACAGATGATCTATATTATAACTTCACTGCTCTTTCTAGCTTCGTAGCCTTCTCAAACTTTACCTTAGGTAACTTTCCTGCATATGAAGGAATCAATTTAAATGTCAGTTTAGCAGAAAGGCCTTTCTGATCTTTAGTTTAAAATTATGTTGCTCTAAATTTCCTCCCATGGCATTTGTTTCATCTGTCACAGCTGTCATTCTTTATTATATATTTATGTTTGTTAGTTTCTAACCCTTTCCCCTGTTAGATGAGAGATAACTCATGGGACAGGCTGTATAGCATGTGTACTCTATACAGACGGTCCACGGGCCCCTAACATAATAGCAGGTATTGAAATAGTGAAAGTGAAGATCACAAAAGGCTCCAAATATCATATTAGGACATTTTGATTTACATCTAATATAGTCATAGAAGAATTTTAAGCAAGATAAGTCCTTCTTGGTCTTCAGTGAAAGCTGGAGAATTAACTAGAAGAAACATGCCTGGATGATGTGCTCCATTAGAAAAGGGAGCTCAGATCTGTGATCTTACTACTCTGGAAGGCTGAAGTAGGTAGATTGTTCGAGCTCAGGAGTTTGAGACCAGCCTGAGGAAGAGTGAGACTATGTCTGTACTAAAAATAGAAAAACTAGCTGGATATTATGGCAGAAAGCTAAAGTCTCTGTTGCTGAGGATGCTGAGGAAGGAGGATAGATTTGAGTCCAAGAGTTCAGAGTTGCTGTGAGCTATGATGAAATAGCATTCTACCCCAAGGTGACAAAGTGAACCTCTGTCTTAGAAAGAAAGAAAGAAAGAAAGAAAGAAAGAAAGAAAGAAAGAAAGAAAGAAAGAAAGAAAGAAAGAAAGAAGAGAGAGAAAGAGAGAAAGGAAAGAAGGAAGGAAGGAAGGAAGGAAGGAAGGAAGGAAGGAAGGAAGGAAGGAAGAAAGGAAAAAGGATGAAAGAAAAAATATCAAAACAAACCAAGGAATTGAGAAGATATAAACTAAGAAAGTTTAATGGAGATGAAGGAATGATTTTAGAAATATTTAAAATAAGATTCTAGATTTTAGAATGGATTATAAACTCCTAATATATTCACTTTTTTTTCTGAGCATCCAATGAAAATTTTAAAGATAGAATATTGTGGGAGTTTTTATTTGTCTATTTGTATGTTCTAAATTGTCTTGATTGTGAAGACTAAGTTTTTAGAATACACATATTAGACTTCTAAGGACCACAGAAAAGCTGAACTTTCAATTTTGTGAGTCACTACTTTCTATCTCAGCCATAAGACTCTACACCTAAGGTCATCTCAATGAAGAAATTTTGGAATTCTGTCAACTATTGTCAAATGAACTTTCTTTGTCACCATTATCATCACTTCTACTAGCAGCACAGCAGCAGCACCCCCATCATCACTACCAAGAATAATATTGATAGTGATGCCTACAACATCTACATTTACTTAACAATTATGTGTCAACAATTAAGTTCATGAACTTGCCACCATGCACGTACATTGGCAGTACTATACAAACAACTCAGTAAGTTTTCATGTCATAACCTTGGTATAACAGTATCTCACAGTTGTGTTTGGACATGTGGCACTGTATATAGTTGCCTGTTTTTGTGTGCCTTCATAAGAATATTGGAGCTTGACTCAAAGCAATGAGCAAAATTGTAAATTTCTTATTATACATGGAAAGAGTGGAAGTGAAATCAGGCACAAGTCAGTTAAAATTTATGAGGATAATACCATGAAGAAAATGGCAGTGTACAAGTGGATTAAATGCTTTTCTGAGAGGAAAGAAATAGTTACTGATGAAGTGAAATCAGGGAGACCAGCAATGAAGAGAACTGATGAAAACATTGCAAAAATTAATCAAATTGCATGCCAAAATCATTGGCTGACTGTGAGAAGCATAGCAGACCAAGTAAACGTTGATAGAGAAACAGGAAAATCTTAACTGAAAATCTTGGCATGAGAAGGCGTGGCTCTTGCATCACAATGATGCACCAGCTCACAGGCCACTGTCTGCCAGGGGGTTTTGAGCCAGTAAACAACCCTACTCATCTGATTGGATGTCCAATGACATTTTTTTTTCCCTAAGATAAAGGAAACATTGAAGGGAAAACATTTTGATGAGATTCAGGATATCAACAGTAATAGGACAACAGCTTTAATGGCCATTTCAGAAAAAGATTTCCAAAACTGTCTTGAAGAGCAGACTAGGAACTGGCATCGATGCACAGCTTCCCGAGGGGAGTACTTCAAAGATGACCGTAGTAATATTCAGCAAGGTATGTAGCACTTTTTCTAAGATGAGTTCATGACCTTCATTGTGAGACCTCATATTATATATAAGACACTACAGTGACTACTTAGAAATATGATGTAGTCCCTGACATTAAAAATGTAGAATATGTGTATTAAAATAACACTAGTAATGAAAAGAAGTTTGTGATGAAATGGGTAATAGGAAAATAATTCCTTCTGGAGTGTGAAGTGATTTGACCATAGACTGAAATGTCTTTATAAAAAGCGTCAGGGAGGAGATGGGACTTGAATTGTTCTTTGAGCAAGGAACAAATTAAGATAAATACAAAGACAGCCTACTCATACAGAAGTATTACAAGAGCAAGAGATGAACTCCCATGGCCTGTTCTAAGGAAAAGTAAACAAGCTGAGACTGGTATGATCAAAGCCTGGAGTTCTTAAAAATAAAAGAAGTTTAAATCTTTTATCCAGTGATTTGGATATCTGACATGAAACTAAAAATACTAGAAGAAAGTGTAGGGAAAACTCTTGAAGGAATTGGCCTGGAAGAATATTTTATGAGGAGGACCCCCCAGGCAATTGAAGCAGTATCAAAAATAAACTACTGGGACCTAATCAAACTAAAAAGCTTCGCATAGCCAAGAACATAGTAAGTATAGCAAGCAGACAGCCCTCAGAATTGGAGAAAATGTTTGAAGGTTATACCTCTGACAAAGGTTTAATAACCAGAATCCACAGAGAACTCAAACACATTAACAAGTGAATAGGTTTTAATGTAAAATACATGGAAAGTTTCAAAAGGCATTAGCCAAGGAATAACCTAGTTGAGAGTCAGTTGTTTAAAGTTTACCCTGCCTGCTATGGGAAGTAGTGAGAGGAAGGAGAAAAGAGTGGCAGTCTCCTGGGGTCCCTCTCCAGTTGCTGATAACATTTATTCCTTCCACCTGACTCTTTTTTTTAAATTTATTTTTATTTTATTTTTATTTATTTATTTTTTTTTTTTTTGCAGTTTTTGGCCGGGGCTGGGTCTGAACCCGTCACCTCTGGCATAGGGGCACCGCCCCACCTGACTCTTAAATTGCTTTGTTTTCAGGCCAATGATGCTTTTCTCTCTTCACACATTATCCCTTGCAAATCCCACCTAGCATCATGGTTTTAACACACAGGTGATAGCATAATGATTTCTAAATCTACATTTCTTAGACAGGCATCCTCTTGGCTTCTGACATATATATCTTCTTTCTAACTGAACATATTTATTTGAATATCCATAACAGCTAAAATTCAAATGCCCAGAATAGAATTAATTCTTTAATCTTCCGTAGACTGGCTCTTCCTAATTTGTTTTCTATCACATTTTCAGGAAACTGAAATAGGAATTGTCAGTCCAAACCCAAAACATGACATTTATTTGGAGTTCGCTCCCCCACTATGTCTAACAAATCTTGAATTCCCATGCTTCTTGTAAATTCTTTTCTAATTCTTCTGCTGTTCTTCAACCCTACTGTAATAGCTAAAGTTCAAGCTCTGATTTTCCTTCTTTGGTCTTAGTAGCATACAGCTTTTATTCTTGCCTCATATATCTAGACCTGTCCTCTCAATGATATCTTTCCCAAGATTTCTGAGCTTTTAAGACACAAATTTGAAGACACCAGTCACAAAAAAGATTCAACAAAGCATCTCAGTGTTTTAGGAGATAGAAGAGAGGCTTTTAGAGAGAGCAGCTCACCTGACGAGCCACACCCTCTCACTCCCTGGTGCTGCTGCTTTTGTGCAGAGTGAAGCCTTCTTCCTTTGGGAATCTCGCTAGAGTCACCCAGTATACATCCTGGATCCATATCTTGCCTTTCCGATTCATCCTTCACACCAACCTTTCTAATACATAAACTTGATTTCTCTAATCAAGTTTAAATTCTCTTTAATGATTTATTTTATATAATTCAGGTTCAAACACCTTAGCTGTCTCTAATACAAGCTTTAACTAATAGTCCAAACCTTGCATTTTGACACTCTTATTTTCTGTTTTTCTTTTTACTGAAACTATACTAGAAACCCACTAGTACCTGAACCTTCACATCCTTTCATTCCTCCCTCAATTGGCATATTTTCTCTCTGTATATAATTGAAAAATTTGCAACCATATTTCAAAATCCACTCAAATTTATGTTCAATGTGAAACTCCTCTCTTCATTAGACAGAGTATTTGCAGACTTCCATAGAGATACGAAAGAGCACCCAGCACTGCTTAGCAATACCCACCTACAATAGAGAATCACAATTAGAACATGGATTGTTTAAAGTCTAGAACCATGTTGCATCTTATTTGTACTTTTATTACACATATTACATTGTTTTTCATTTTAAAAGTGTATAACATGTTTATAGAAAGAATGAATAAATGAATGAATAAAGATGACTGTAATCATTGTAGGGTTATGAATCATAGGGTTGTGAATACATTTAAATATTACTTGGTTAAAAGGAATAGAGAAAGTAATGAGACCAGTAAAAATGAGATTCATTGTGTGAGAAAAATGCCTATCAGTTGTGAAATTTGAGACCAAGATAAAAGCAAATAGGCCAGAAAGAATTTAATAGTTTTACCAGGTAAGATAAAATAGAGCGATGAGGTAAAATCATTACGTGTCGATCACTTAGAAAAGTTATAACATGTGGCAGGTAGGTAGAAAGTACAAAGATATTGAAAAAGTACACAAATGAGATAACACAAAGAAGAATATAAAGAAAAATGGGAAGTTAGAGGCATGATGAAATTGTCAAGAAGCACACAGCAAGAGTCAGAAAAATACACTGCCACAAAGACCACTGTAAGCCTATGTTTTAAGCTCTTTGGTTGCTTGAGTGTGGAGTAAAATAAGATACACATTAGGGCTAAGAGAAGACACCAGAGTTAGGGGGAAGATTAAGTTGGGGCATTTTTTTTTTTTTTTTTGAGACAGAGTCTCCAGCTATCACCCTGGGTAGAGAGCTGTGGCGTCATATGTCACAGCAACCTCAAACTCGAGCTTAAGGAATTCTCTTGCCTCAGCCCCCCGAGTAGCTGGGACTACATGCACCCACCACAACACCTGTATTTTTTGGTTATAGTTGTCATTGTTGTTTTCCAGGCATGGGCTGGATTCGAACCAGCCAGCTCTGGTGTATGTGGCTGGCACCCTAGTCACTGAGCTACAAGTGCCGAGCCAAGTTGGGGCATTTTGAAAAGCAACATAAACCAATTTCCATTGGGATTTTTCAAATTAATTTTCCCTTTGTCTCTACTGAGATTCCAAACACATTTCTAGTCTTGGTTGGCAATCCTGTTTTCCAGAAAGATCTCTGCAAAATTAAACTATATTTGACTTTTAAAAATTACTATATTTCAAAAAAAAATCCTAATGTACAGAAATGCCTAAGTGGCAGTATAAAAAAAATGGTTTTTACTTTTCTAAAACTTTTGAGACTAAGTTTGCCAACCAGACAGCCCATTCCTCCACAATATTTTAGTCTGTACTGCCTATAGACAAGTGCATCCTCCTTTAGAACCATAGCACCCAGATCAGCCACTGGTATTGATACATTTCTGCCATCTACTCCTCAGACCCATTCATATTGTTCTCATTCCTCCAGTAATGTCCTGCTTCCTATAAGGATCCATTCACAATCTGGACTAATTAGTACTATATCATGCCTCTTTAGACTGCTTCACTCTGGAAGAGTTCTTCTGTCTTTTTGTGACTTTTAGGACCTTGATTTCTTTAGGAATGTTTTTGAAATTAGTTTGTAAAATGTTCCTCAATTTAGGGTCATGTGATGTATCCTTGTGATTGGATTCAGGTTCTGTTTCTTTAGCAGGAAGAATCTCAGAAGTGTTCCTAACTTCATTCCACTCTACCAAATGGTGCATAATTTTCATTTGTCCCATAGTTGATGGTGTTAATTTTGATCACTTGGTTAAGGTAGTGTCAGCCAAGCTTCTCCAAATAAATTTACTATCCTTTGTAATTAACACATATTTGTAGAGATGATACTTTATAATGATATAAATATCTTGTTATCAAATATTTACATTTATTTTTATTTATGTCTGTATGCACTCTTGGTTTTCTATGCTATTTAGTGGAGCTGTCATCCGTTGCATCAAATGAGAACTTATTAGACATTCAAATTACCAGGCCTCACAGCATATTTATCTAATCAGAATTCCTGGATTGGGGCCCAGGAATCTGTGTTTTAATATTTACTTCAGGTTGTCATGCTAAAGATGGAGAATCACTGGAATACTGACTCTCTCTCCTGCCTGTACGTAAAAAATCACCTACAAGGGCTGGGCATGGTGGCTCACCTCTGTAATCATAGCACTTTGGGAGGTCAAAATGGGAGGCCAAAATGAGGCCAAGTGTTCCATGCCAACCTGAGCAACAGCAAGACCTCATATTTAGGAAAAACTAGCTGGTAGTTGTGGCATATACCTGTAATCCCAGCTACTGCGGAGGGTGAGACAGGAGGATCACTTGAGCCTAGGAGTTTGAGGTTATAATGCGTTATGATGATGCCACTGTTATTTTAGCCTAGGTGACAGAGCAAGACCTGTCTCAAAAAAACAAAAACAAAACAAACAAACAAAAAAACCCTACGGGAACTTTTAAGAACTGTACATTATAGGGTCTCTTCCTCAGAGATAAAACAAAAATTACGTCTAGATGATGGTGCCAGTCATTAACATTTTTTGTCTCCTAAAATAATTCTACTATGGAGTCAGAAATTAAAACCACTGGCAGATTTTATCTGAAACAGGGATCCTCAAACTTGGTGGTACTTTATAATCATCTAACAAGCTTCAGAAAATATTTTAAAACTGGGTGTTTCCCATAGAGATTTTGGTTTATTTGTTCTGAAATGAAGCATGATTCTTATAATTTGAAAGTATTAGAAACTAGTAGAGAATTTTTAAACCAACTGATGCCAAGTTCAAGTTACACTCTGCAGTAGTGATATCAGAAACTTCAGTCATGGGGACATCTAGCATCAGGTGGTTTTAAAAACTCCCCAGGTGATTACAACATATAGGAAGTTTGAGAACCAGTGCTGTGGGTCCTTCAATGCCTAATAGTATATTCTTCCATAGTAAGGATACTACTTATAATAAAAACCATCCTGTCTTGAAGTCATAAGGCTAGCACAGAGATAACAACTTTGCATTTAAGTATAATTATCACAATATCTTTCTGTATTATGTGGTATTTTTATGCTATACAGATTAGGAAATTGAGATAGGGCAAATAATCATCATGTATCAAATTACACAACCAGTAAATAGAATAGCAAACATTCTAGTCCAGCCTCTGAAATGTCAGAAAGTTTTCTCTTAGCAATTGCACTCCCTTTCTTCTTATACTTTATGGGGAAGGCTTCTACTAGTCGGCCTACTTATTTAATTTAACACACATGCCTCGATTATAATAGAAAGTATTCTAGATTTCAGACATGTAGGAATTAAAAGAACAAAATAACAAACACACAAAGATTTCAGAGATCTAAGGATAATGTCTTCAAAAGGAAAAAGTCCTGATCTGGGTATAAACTTGATGGTGACTCAACAAAGAATAATTAAGTAGAGTAACTAGCTCAGGATTTGGAATCAGACAGAAATTGACTGAATCTATCATTGTCAATCTCTGTCTGATTTCTTTACCTATAAATGGGAAAAGTAATTACCATTGAGCAAATTTCTAAAAATTTAAATGATGAAAAAAATAAATGACACATAAAAAATACCCATGAAATAACATACTTGGACCCAAGTCTTCTTTTGTAAAATTAATTTTCTTTCAGGTGTAGGAAAGATTGAAGGGGCAGGAGCAGTTTGTATAAACCAAGACCTACTCCTCAGATCAGCAGCATTGGTGTCACCTAAAAGATTATTAGAAATGCAGAATCTTGAGTCCCACCTCAGATTCTGTGTTTCAGCAGGAAGCCCCAGTGTTTTGTACATGCAGTCAAGTTTAAGCAGATACCCTATTAGGTCCCTGGTAGAATGAAACACACTGGTTAAATTTTGATGAATTTGTGTGGGGAGGTTAGTGTTAAAAGTTGAAGTGGGGCTGTAGAGGAAGTTTGGGAAGGTTCCAGAATATTAAATGTAAGCCACAATTATGCACAATCCTTCAAACCAGCCATAAGGAAGCACTTTTTTTCCCCCAAAGAATCTGGCTATAGGTTTTAAATTCCTTATGTCTTTACTCTCAATGTAATATCTCACTCAATTGGTAGGTGGAAGGAGGGGAATTGGTGAGAATACATTTGTGGTGCATCTTACAATGGTATATGTGAAACTTAGTAAATGTGGAATGTAAATGTCTTAACACAATAACTGTGAAATTGCCAGGAAGGCTATGTTAACCAGTGTGATATAAACATGTCAACCAGTCTGTGAAACTTGTGTATGATGCCCCATGATCATATCAATGTACACAGCTATGATTTAATAAAAAAAAAAAAAAATTAAAATTTTAAAATAATTAGGATTACTTCTTTAAATGTATTTAATAGGATGGAAATGGTACAGTAATTTGATACTCATCATTATCCATTTTAGATAAATTTATGAACAATTTACCTTTGTACATCTCACAATCACATTTTTACTTTCTTCACTAAAGTTCATTCTAATGTATTTTTTTATGTCTTAAAAATTTATTGAGTACTTATCATATCAGATTTCTTTGCAACAACTATACTTTTCCCTCTGACCCCAGAGCTCTATATTATTGTAAAAAATTCATCTGGATTGAGTTTTATTATATTTATTATTAATACATAATTATTAAAAACAAATAAACACATTATATATTGTAGATACTTTTTTTTTTTTTTTTGTAGTTTTTGGCAGGGGCTGGGTTTGAACACACCACTTCCAGCATATGGGACTGGCGCCCTACTCCTTAGAGCCACAGGCGCCACCCATTGTAGATACCTTTTAACCCCAATATAGAATGGCAAATCCTTTTCCTAATGATATGGGAAAAGAAAAGTAGAGACTATGGTGTCATGATTAAAGGAGATTTTCCAGCAATCAATATTTCAAGTTGTCTCTTTATATGATACCTTGTTTTTAAAGCATCCTGGGGCAATGGATTGTAACATTCTACAAGATCCTGGATGGGCGAGTGGAAGAAGAAAAGAAAAGTGGAAAGGACCAATTAATTGACATTATAAATCAAATTTAAAGAAAGAGAACATGTGGAATTGAAGTGTCGTAACTTGACTTACATAATACTCTCTATGCTGGGGTACCCCCAAAAGAGTCTATATACTCCCAAGGATAGCGGTATCTCATTTGTAGTGCTGGTGTTAGGCAAAACTGAGGAAGGCACTAGGGAGATTTTGTAGCAATAAAGGTTGATATTAGCTAAAAGCCAAGTTAAATGCAAAAGAATTAAGAAAGCAGAGAGGTATTGAGAAAGAGGAAGATCTGCCGAAGTTCAACAATTATCACAGTTTTGCTATATTTGAATCTGATCCCACTACTTTCATGCATGTTTACTCATTTTCAACTCTAAACATAAAGCATAAGGAGTTCCTTGCAGTCATCAGGAAGAAATATGCCTCAGTTTAAAAGGGAAAACATAAAATGATTAAAATTTCTCCTTTTAAGAAAGTACTCTGGGAAACTTTGTTTAGAGAAATGTTCAATTTAATGTTTACTACACTAGCCTCATTTTTTTCAACTAAAGAAATACCAGAGGGCTTCAAGTGAATCAACATTTATCTTATGTCTTGTCACAACTTGACTTAATTATCTTTCTGTCGATTATTTTAAAACGACTTTGCCCTCCAGCTTTGTATGTAAGTTGTGTTGGCATCGTTACCCAACACATTATTCCCAGTGTATTGATCCTATAACTCTTCAAAGCAATAAGTTCCTTTTCTAATAATTGTCTAATCAAGGCTCAAAATTATAGACCATGATATCAGTTGGGTATAGACTCATTACCAATATGAAGTTCAGACCTAATGGCTAATTTCTCTAAATAGCTATTAAAGATTCAACAGAAAGTACCAAAAAAGGAACATCCAGTAGAAATCAAGTCTCATAGACAGATGAATTAATAATGGACCAAAGCATGTCTTTTATAAATATATCAGCTGTCAAGATCAGCATCTCCCCAAAACCCTGGATTCAATTCTATACCAAATATTCCTTCAAGTAAGGAGTACAAGGAAAGCACACACTTGACTCCATCCTTGCCGCACATGTGCCTATAAAGACAGGGCCTTATCTGTTTAGAAAAAGAGATCTCAAAAGTTTATTTTCTGGAAGGAGAATGGAATCTTGAGTGATATCATTGTTGGCAGGATCATACATACAATTAAGCAAAATATGAAGAGGAGGAACTAGTCTATACAAACAACACTGCACAAGGGAAAACCTTTATTTATTTTTTTAATTTAATTTTTTATTAAATCATAGCTGTGTACAATAATGCAATCATGAGGTACAATGTGCTGGTTCCATATACAGTCTGAAATATTTTCACTGAACTGGTTAACACAGCCTTCATGGCATTTTCTTAATTACTGTGTTCAAACCCTTATACTCTTTTTTTTTTTTTTTTTTTATTAAATCATATCTGTGTACATTGATATGATCATGGGGCATCATACACTAGCTTCATAGACCGTTTGACACATTTTCATCACAATGGTTAACATAGCCTTCCTGGCATTTTCTTAGTTACTGTGCCAAGACATTTACATTTCACATTTACTAAGTTTCACATATACCCTTGTAAGATGACCGCAGGTGTAATCCCACCAATACCCCTCCCTCCACCCACATACCCCCTTCCTCCCCTCCTTTTCCCCCTTCCCCCTATTTTTAGGTTGTAACTGGGTTATAGTTTTCATGTGAAAGCTCTAAATTAGTTTCATAGTAGGGCTGAGTACATTGGGTACCTTTTCTTCCATTCTTGAGATACTTTACTAAGAAGAATATGTTCTAGCTCCATCCATGTAAATATGAAAGAGGTAAAGTCTCCATCTTTCTTTAAGGCTGCATAATATTCCATGGTGTACATATACCACAATTTATTAATCCATTCGTGGATCAATGGGCATTTGGAAAACCTTTAGTTTGACATAATTTAATAGCTGTGTGACTCCAGTCAAGTCTTGTAACTTCATGCCTCTCCGTTATTTTATGTGGACCAGTGATTCTCATCTGGGAGTGTTTTTGCCTGGTGGGAGACATTTGGAAGGTTTGGAGTCATTTTTGGTTGTCACAATTTAGAGAAGAGGTTTCTACTGGCATCTAGTGAGTAGGGACCAGAGGTGTCACTGAACATCCGGCAGTGCGCAGAGTAGGACCCACAGCAAAGAATTATCTGGCCTAAAATGTCAGTAGGCCTGAAGCCAAGAAACCCTGGCATACCATGTACTCCCATTTAGAATTCATTCATATTCTGCCCTTTTCAGGGTGTCTTGGTCTATTCTAGCGATTCTCAACCTGCGGGTCACAACCCACAGGAACTGTGTTACAGGGCTGCGGCTTTAGGAAGGTTGAGAACCACTGAATCCTGCTCCTTGCTCGGGTCTTTCCCCTCAATGCTTATAGCTCTGTTTTCAACTCCCACGTTTCACCAAAATATCTTTATTAAATGACCTAGTTTTTTTGAATATTTTTAGAAGATTAAGTTTTCAAAGAAGGCATTTTGAATGATGGCTCAGGATATAATTTTTTGTTAACAGTTCAATATATATCCAAATGGAAAAAACATAACTTTTTTAAAAAGTTTAGAGCTATTGTTTTTTCTAAGACAGGGTTTCCTTCTGTTGCTCAGTCTAAAGTACAGTAGCATCATTATAGTTCACTGTAACCTCAAATTTCTGGACCTCCCAAAGTCCTAGGATTACAGGCAGGAGGCATCACACCTGGCTGAGAGCTCATTTTTTGCAAGTTTTCTAAATGTGGGCAGCAGAATGCTCAGATTGTAAAGACGCATCCTGACAGAAATTTTAAGAGGCAAAGAGACAAAGTAAAACAGGCTTCTTTCACATCCTTTCCTTCCTATTTAAAAAAAATCAACATTAATTTATTTACCATATTGTGGTTTTCTGCAAGTTTTAATATAACAAAAGATTTCTACCACCTAAAAAAAAAAAAAAAAAAAAAAATTTCTACCACTAACCAAACAGCCTGGAAAGCCACTGATCTCATCTGCTTCCTCTCTTCCAAAGAAGAAACCTACGGCTCCAGGAGCCCTAATGACAGATAATAAGAGGATGTGAAATACAGTGTTTGAACAAAATGCTTTAATGACCTTATGCAAAAAAAAAAAAAAGAAAGAAAGAAAGAAAGAAGAAATGATTCGGCCAATAATTGCATTAGGAGTTCAAATCACCTCATTAAGGAGTATAGCAACTTTTAGCTGTTTTTTTCTTCTCTCCAGATCATTCCCTTTTATTACAGAAGAATGAATGGACACAGTAAGGTCTCCCAGGCCTGCCTGCATCAGGTGCTCCAAATCATCCAGGTCATAAAAATCACTTGGGAGAATGTGTTACAGAATTACCAGGATCTATGCCTCACACAGAGAGTCAGAATCTTCAGGAGTAGAGCCCAGAAATCTGTATTTTGGCTTAGAAACCAGGAGTATCACATCAATATAATTGGTTAAGAAGGAAATGTTTAAATTAAGAAAAGTAAATAATTGATTTGATCACTCTTTTATTGGTCTTGTAATCGAATCAGTCAGTTGGTCTGGTCTCCTACAGCCATATTAGGCCTGGCCTTCACAACATGCTGAAACGACCAGATGACTGCCAGCTCATCCTTCTCCACAGCTGCCTCAGGCCCAACTGGAGCCTCAGGGCCATTCAGAGCAGTGCACATGGCACCTTCCTTTTGGAATTTCTCCTGCAGAATTTAAAACCTATAACCACAGATGTTAAGCATCCATATGGTGCTTTATGTCTGTACAAGGTTTTATTTTCATTTTTATTGGTCATTTCTGAAAACAACTCTCCAGGGTAGGTCCATGTCATCTCCCTTTGACGATGGATGAAAAGACACAGCCACCTGCAAGGTGTAGGTCACACAGCAGGGAGTGGGCTGGTCCTGTCCCCACACCCCTGCTGCTTCCATCTACTCCAGGCCACACTGCTGTGCTGGAGAACTTCCACGTGCCCGCCCAGAGCCACTCTCCTTGGCCCAGGGAGGCTGACCTATATCCATAGACTCTTGACCTTTTCTTTCCTTTTACCTAGGCTTTTGTAGAGCACTAGTAAGAAATTCAAAGGAGGAAAGAGCTTAGGGATGGATAATTTATTCCCCCAGCTCTGTCTTTGAGGGTAGCTACAACCGTGGCCCCAAAGTCACTGTTCCTTTCAAGGTCATTCTCTCCTCGGAATTGTAGTAATGGCTCCCTCCTTTTGCCTCCTCCGGTCTAAGAGTGGTAATAACCTTTCCTTCCCCATTACTAGTCCTAGGGTGCTGCTTTATTCCTTTTGCTTCCTTTTAGCATAGGTACACATTTGTAAATGGTTTCTTGCTAAATGTTCCTCAGTCTACCCTGAGGATCCCACCCATCTCTTGCTGGGACCCCACTGACTCAAAAAATCAAACATTCATCTAGGGCTACCAAGAATTTACAAGTATAATTCATTTTAAGCAAATTTGATATATGAAAATTTAAATTTATCAAGTAATAATTTTAACGAAAAAACCGAATGTATCCCTTTCTGACTTTTTGGGGGAGGTGGGAGAGGGAAGAGGTCTTACTATGTTGCCCAGGCCAGTCTGGAATTCCTGACCTAAAATGATCCTCCCACCTCAGCCTCCTGAATGGTTGGGATTACAGTTACCTGCTACCATCCACAGTTTGAACGTATCCTTCTTAGAATCTCATGAAAGCTGTGATGCTTTTGCCCCAAGGTTCACATGCATGCAGGTACACATTCACACACTTTACCTGACACTCCAATGGTTTTATAGATCTCTGAAGCTTACCAAAAGAAGTTGATGAACACAGATGTTGGCATTAGCCTTTTGTTCCACATTCTTATTTTATGTGTGAAGAATCAGAGGTGCATGTCTTAGGAAAAATGGGCAGTTGCTTGTGGAAATGGGCCTAGAAGTCAGACAAGACATGCCTCTGGGTCCTCAGCCTAATATTTTTTTCCTCTGCAGTGAACATAAATGTTAAAATGAGCTTATTTTAAGAAATCATTGAGGGACTTGTGTGAGTAGCAGACTTGACAGGTGTATTTTTTAAGTACTCTTAAAGGAGTGTGTTAATTTGTAACATAAGATACAGCTGTAAACATTCCCTTTTGCAAGAAATAGATTGGAGCAGTGAAGTGAGACTATAAAGATAAGTCAAGTTAGCATTTTATTTTTGGAGTTATTTTGGTGATGAGCAAAAACTTACCTTTTTTATAAGTCTAGGATGACCCAAAAGCCACAGATTTATTCACTGCCCCAGGTTTGTAGGTAAAGATGCCCTTTTCTGAGGGCAGAGAGACAGAGGAATATGGCAGGGCAATGCTGCTACTAAAATCTAGTGACAGCTTTATAGTGATCTATAATATATTTATAATATACAGGGGTGGGTGGGAGAAGATAATTATACTCACTGTCCCCCAGTACCATCTGTAGTTCTGCATTACACTGAGGATGAGGGAGCTGGCAGTGGGGCTGACCTTGCCAAGATAAGAGCTCTGGACCCCATCACCAAACAAGAAAGCCCATGTAGCTGCTATTAGAACCTGGCTGATTCTCTAAAGTTAGTAATAACGGTGTAGAGTGGGTGAAGAATTTGTCTCTTAGCTGTAATTAAAAAATTCAAAGACCTCAAAATCTAATTATTATCATTACGTTTTCTGCAAGGTTGATGCAGATTCATTTGGAGGCAAAATCTGACCTGACCTGACTTGAAGTTATATATAAGCTCTGTTTATCCCACGTAGCATAAGGGAGCATAATTTTCACTGCAAAATTATTATTTCAATTACTGGATATTGCTCCAGACACTGCTAATATGGTCTATGTGTCATATTTCTTTGTTGCAGGGGTTTTTTTTTTGTATTTTTTTTTTTGGCCAGGGCCAGGTTTGAACCCACCACCTCTAGCATTTGGGGCCGGTGCCCTACTCTTTGAGCCAAAGGCGCTGCTCTATCATATGTCTTTAAAAAAAAAATTGAGTTCTGAAAAATATCAGGCTCCAAGGTTGCAAGAAAGGTGTGGCAGGCCTGTGTTATCCAGGGAGTGCAAAGCTAGAAATGTCTGGAAGGGAAAGGGGAAAGAAAGGCTTGCCTGGTTAGCTGGCCTTAGGAAAGAAAGGCTGTCAACATGAGTTCATTTAGAGGCCTTGCAAAGCACTTCATATCTCAGTTATCTGTTCCTAACGCCTGAAATTCAACAATAATTTGAATAGCAACTCACTTTCTAATCTCTTAATTCGGCCTGCTATAAATTCCATAGATTGAAAATACTTAGAGCCCATAGGACATGTGAACGAACCTTAGTGGAAGTTCTGAAAAGAAGAAAAATTGTTCAGAAGGAAATCTACTGCCTAACAGAAAAGAGGAAATGCCTTTGTGGAGAAAAAACTATGGTGCAGGTGGAGGCCAGATCATTCTGCCACATGGGGAGCAGCAGACCTGCCCTAGGCATTAAAGATGGTACAAACACAAAGGGAAAAACCACACCCCAGCTTCATGGGGCCAAGGCAGGAGGGCTAGAAATACCAGTGAGCTTATTCTCCGGCATTTTAGGGCTATAGTTCCAACACCAGAAGTCCTCTTCTAAATATGTGGTATGCCAAAGAAACTGATAGCAAAGTCCAGAATATACCTTCTGAAAACTACTTTCCAGACATTTTTTTTCTGTTCTTCAAAGCCCCAGCATGGGTACAGGTCCTTTCTGTTCTCTGCCTCTAACACTTTGTATGCTACCCTACGGGTGGTGGTGAAGCAGATTGTGCTGCTTCTCTGGACCACGTCCATAATCCCGAGGTGCTCCTGACATTTTTCACAGGCCCAATTTCTCCTTTTGGTAATACAGAGTTCTTGGTTCAGAAAAATTCCAATCAGCTGTGCACTGTTACCTATAATCTGAAGGATGCTTCAATGTTACAGGCAGAAATTGGGCTGAAAGGCAAAGAGGACATCAGCTTAGTTAAATAGTGACAGATGTACAGTATGGGGCAAAGGGCACTATAAAGACCACCCATGTGATCATGCCCTAGCATTTCCAGAGGGCATAGAAAGGAAAGAAGGGCTGAGCAGAGAAGTGAGCGTCAGAGAGCAGTACATTGATCCTCACAGAGCTGCCAACCTAGTGGAGACCATTAGCCTCAAAGCATAGGAAAGCAAGTAACTCTCTCAGCCAATGACCCAACACCCAATGGGCACATCTCAATCAGTATGATAAGGAGAAAGGGAAGGGCTAAACAAGAGCTCCTGCAGGGAAATCATTCAAAACTGGCTCATTCAAGATACGAGAGAATAGCCTCATATTTTAATTCTTTCATGAAATGATTCAAATAATTTGAAAGCTGCGTATAATGAAAGCAAAACCATACCAGAACATTATATTGTCTACCTTTACATTTTTGAAGAATGCTCCTTCATTCCTTAGTCCTACAATTCTTCTTTGCCATTGAAGTTTATATTTCTCATAATATTCTTCTTTATTTCATGATATAGTATAAATGCTACAGCACTGAAAGGTAATAAATTTCCTAGAGGTTTCCAGTTATTTACTCTAAGTAAGTGGCAATCAAAAAGTACCCAAGGATGGATCCCTTTGAACTGTTGGGTTGTAATGGGGTTCCAACTAGAAAGCACAAGTGAAAACCTCATAAAAAGAAAGAATACAAAAAAGACTGAATTGCTTTCGGTAAGTGTCTCAGACTTTCTTCCTAACATGGGAACAAATGAGAGGAGTTTCTGCTCGATTATATCTCTTCCCCTCCAGCTAAATGAAACCAGAATAGCAAATAGATTACAGTGTGGGCACCATCTGAAATGGGTTATACAAAATTTTCTAGGGAATGAAAAGGGTTTAGAAAACATGTTTCATTCATTGTGTAAAATTTCTAGTGTTGCTCATCCTGTTGAAGTTCCATACGGTTTTTGGTTTTTTTTTTAAACCTGCAATCTATCTATGAGAGCAATGTTATGCTCCATTGCCTGAATCAAGTTGTATCAATTTTTTGGCATCAGACCCAGGACATATTAACTGGCCAGGTAAGACGGGGAAAGGATGGGGACAGGGGACAGATGGCCTAAGTTAATGTCATCAACAGAGAATTGAGCTTTTGAGAGCTGGACTGACAGCTCAGAGGTGCTCCTTGAAATCGTTTCTTTGCTGTTGTTTTTAAGAATTCCATTTTCAAGTCTATTATGGCAACCACTTGAGAGTATTTCTTGAAGAGACAGCATATTGGTTTCCGTCAATCTAATGTTCAGTGGCCCAGTGTTTGATGCCTAAGGTATTTAGATATTACCCTGTAATTATGCTATCAGAATTGGTCAAAATTAAGCCTTTTTTTCTCCCCAGTTGGTCCCAGGAAAGGTAACCAGCATGAAAGGACATATTTATAGACTTGTTGCCACCAGGATAGGCCAGCTTAGAGGTCACATTTGATTCTTGATTAAAATTCAAGGACAACCTTTCTCAACTGGAGCCCTGTCTTTTAAAATGGGACTTATTTATCTCTCTTTTTTTAAGAGAAAGGGGCAAAAATGGGAATACAAATAAGAATGGAAAACAAACTCATGACATTATTATTACTTTAAGCCCTAAAAAAGAATTCAGAAAATATGCTTTAACAATCTATTACCAAGAAAGAACATAGGGTGTGAATAACAAGTTCTAGATAAGATACCATTTGAAAGACTATTTTTCCTTCCCCTCATTTATTTTTTTATTGTTGGGGATTCATTGAGGGTACAAAGAAGCAGGTTACATGAATTGCTTTTGTTAGATAAGGACCCTCTTATATTTGTGTCCTGCCCCAAAAGGTGAACCCTATCCCTTGACCCCCACACCCTCCCTCCTTTCCTTTATCAGCTCTCCCAATCCCCCACCCCCACTGTGTACTAGGACCTTAATTGTCCTCATATCAGAATTGAGTACATAGGATTCTTATTTCTCCATTCTTGTGATTCTTTACTAAGAATAATGTGTTCCACATCCATCCAGGTTTATACAAAGGATGTGACGTCTCCATCTTTTTTAGTGGCTGAGTAGTATTCCATGGTATACAAAGACCACACAGCTTGTTAATCCATTCTTGAGTTGGTGGGCATTTAGACTGTAAATTGAGGTGTAATAAATAGTCTAGTACAAGTGTCCTTGTGATAAAAGGATTTTTTTTTCCTTCTGGGTCGATGCCCAGCAGTGAGACTGCAGGGTCAAATGAGAAGTCAAGCTTGAATTCTTTGAGGGTTCTTCACACTACCTTCCAAAAAGGTTGTATTAGTTTACAGTCCCACCAGCTGTGTAAAAGTGTTCCCTTCTCACCACATCCACGCCAGCATCTGCAATTTTGAGACTTTGTGATGTGGGCCATTCTCACTGGGGTTAGATGATATCTCAGGGTGGTTTTGTTTTGCATTTCTCTAATTATTTGGGAGGATGAACATTTTTTCATATGTTTATAAGCCATTGTCTGTCTTTTTTTTTTTTTTTTTAAGTCATACACATAGATCATGGATACATTTATGTATATGTGGGGTACAGTGTGTTGATTTTTTTATACAATCTGACATGGTTACATCAAACCCATCAACATAGCTTTTGCCTCATTTACTTGATTATTGTGTTAAGATATTTAGTTTCCACACTTGACAGATTTGACTTGTACCCTTGCAATATATCCCATAGGTGTGGTCCCACCTTTTACCCTCCCCCTAGAAAGCCTCCTCCTTCCCCTTCCTTCCCACTCCATTTCTCTCCTTCATCCTGGGCTATAGTTGTGTTCTATCTTTCATAAGAAAGTGTGAGTAAATATAAGTTGGTTTCATAGAAGTACTGAGTGTCTGTCTTCTTTAGAGAAGGTTCTATTCATTTCTCTTGCCCAGTGATCAAATGGATTGTTGGCTTTTTTTGTTTATTACTTTGAGTTCTCTATAGATATTAGTTATCAAGCTTTTGTCTTCGTCAAAATATGCAAATATCCTTCCCAATGTGTAGGTTGTCTGTTTTCTTTGGTTGTAGTCACCTTAGCTGTACAGAAGCTTTTCAGTCAAATTAAGTCCCATTTGTTTATTTTTCTTATTGTTGTGATTTCTATGGGAATCTTCCTCATAAAGTCCTTCCCCAGGCCGAATGCTTCCAGTGTTTTGCCCATACTTTCTTTGAGGATTTTAATTGTTTCATGTCTTAGATTTAGGTCTTTGTATATGCCAAAACATCCAAGATGACAAGGAAATCAAGGACACAATACCCTTCTCATTAGCTCACAAGAAAATGAAATACCTAGGTATACATGTCACAAAAGAGGTGAAGGATCTTTATAAAGAAAACTATGACCCCCCTAAGAAAAGAAATAGACGATACCAACAAATGGAGGAACACACTGTGCTCCTGGCAGGGAAGAATCAACATTGTTAAAATGTCTATACTTCCCAAAGCAATCTACAGATTAAATGCCATCCCTATTAAAATACCAACATCATACTTTCCAGCGTTGGAAAAAATAATTCTTCATTTTTTTTTTTTTTAACTATCACATGTGATTTATTGGGCTGTATCAGAGATCCATATGACGAGAAGCTAACATGGGGTCCTGAGCCCCAGGAGATGTAAATATTATCTCCCAACACATAGCCATTCCTAAAACTCTTCCAGACAGGAAAAGTTCTGGAAGGGGGGCAGGGTGCCAAAGCATCATGATCATATCAATGTATGCAGCTATAATTTAATGAAATAAAAAAAAAGAAAGAAAGAGGAAAAACAGAAAAAATATGGAAAATAATAACGAATTCCCAGACTTACCAAAGATATTAGACAATCATTCGTCATCTCCCCCACTGGCAACATAGAAGTCATAAGTGTTAATTCTTCATTTTGTGTGGAACAGAAAAAACCTCCTTCCCTCATTTAAACATACTATTTCCTAAAAACTTCTGATGATGTTTTCATGAAAATAGATGATAGTCAACATCATGTCTAAATAATTCACCTTTCCACAGCATTTTAAGAATAATCACAAGTTTGATTATAACAGAGATTTTTAATTTCTTGGTAGCTACTGCGACTCAAGAAAATGCTTTTTCCATTCTTGAATGGGCTGTTGGACTGTAGATTGTCAGAGCATGCACTAGTATCTAGAAGTGGAATAATTCCTCATAGCAATGTGGTGTATTGATTTGGATTGATTTGGTAGCGAAATTTGAATTCTGGGATATAGACAGATAAGGCAAGTTGTAGACTTGTAGACAGATAGGCAAGTTCTAAAGAGAAACAAATCATAGTCTACAATGGAGCCGATTTTTATTTTGTTAACTCAGTAACTAGCTCAAAACGCATTTTATACCTAGTAGTTGACCAGGCTTTTTGATAATCTTTTGTATTTTATCTTCCAGGCTACCAATCTGTCTGCAGACGGACAAGGCTCTCTTTCAACTCCTCTACTAAATGGTTCAATTGGAAAGCCATGTTCTTCAACTAAGGAAAACATTTGTATGTGTCTGTGAGAGTGCTTCACTTAAGATTCTAACCAAGTTTCCTTATTATTTTCTTATTCAGATCACAGTCTTCTTCAGTAGTTGTACTTCACGATGGTAGCACCTGTGCCATTAGTTTGTCCTTCCTTAGTTGTGTTGGTCATTAGGTCTCAGGTCTGATTATCAAGTTTTCTGAGAAGTGATAGTTCTGCAGATGATGGAAAATAAAGCTGTATGTTCTCCTAGAAAGCTTGCTGTGTGAAATAAAGGCAGCCATTCCTTCCCTAAACCTAGATGAATTCTCACTAATTTGGGATCAACAATTATTGTCTCAGTTTCAGGCAAAGAAGGACTTGGCTTAACCATTTAGACACATAGGGTCCAATAAGATTGTGTGTGGATCCAATGCCAACCTTTCCCCCAGAAATCCTCAGTACTGTGTGGACAAAGCTTCTCCTAGGATCCAACAACTTTTAATCCTAACCTGGGGCTCTAAAAGAAAGATGAGTCACCCAGCTTTCAGAGAAAAGGTGGTAAACCAGTTCTGACTGGGATATCCCTCGATTGCCCAATATTCTGCTTGCATTCAGTTACCCACAGATCCAGGAGGTACGTAGTTTAGAAGCAACAGATCAGAATTAATAGAGGGGAGAAGCATTCCTGGAACACCCTTTCCTTCGAACACTTCCTGAAATCTAAGTTACTCGCAGAACGAAGTATATGCTTATCCACACTAAGATATGATAGTCTATTTAATTGCATACTATTATATTTTCCTAATATATAATATAAATTAAAAAAATTAGTCAACAGAAAAAAATTTGTTTACTCTCCTTCTGTCTTCTTCACATTCATATAACACAATTTATGATTTTTTTAAATGATACATAAATACATTAGTATTTATCCGAATGCACTTCTCAGTTTATTCTTATTCTTCTTATTTCTCCAAATAATGTCATCAAAGCTTAAAATCTGTATTTTCTTAGTTGGTTGATTCTCTGGCTTATTTTTGTTTTTCACCTCAACTGCCTTATAAAAAAAAATCATTCTTATTGTAATATTTATGTCATAATTTAAGGTCTACTTTGATTTATTCCAAGGCCTTAACCACCATTAAATTATTCATATATTAATACATTAGTATTAATGTATTATTGACAGTATTAATGAGGTTAACACATTTATTATTAAGGAGAGTAATCTAAGTACTTGGTCTTCTGTAAAGTCTCTAACCTTTTTAAAAATGGATTTATAAAGTAAACAAATTATATTAATGACAGAAAATAATATTGTCCATGATTCTTACACAGCAATATTTAAACTCACCATTTCTATTGCAAATGCTGTATTCTATGAACCTGACTAGATACATTTTAGCTATTATGACATACTTGAGCTAAACCAGAAATGGAACATTTTTATCAGATGAATTATTGGCTCTATATTAATAGAAATGTGAGAAAATAATGCTTTTGGAAAATCTGAAAATCAAGCAAATAAACATAAGAAATTTGAGATGAAATTTAGCATAATATTTGATAAAATATACATGTATGTACATATATTATATATATATATATATACACATTTTTTTTTTTTTTTTTTTTAGACAGGGTCTTGTTCTCTCACCTAGGCTGGAGTACAGTGGCATCATCATAGCTCACTTGAATCTCACACTCTTTGGCTCAAGTGATCCTTCTGTCCCAGCCTCCTAAGTAGCTGGGACTATAGGTGCATGCCACCATGCTTAGCTAATTTCTATAGTTTGTATAGGGACGGGTTTGATAAGGTATAAAAGTAATGAGAATTGCTTATGTTTATATTACTTGGCATTTGAGTCACTGTTCAGGGTATAGACTCATTATCACTATCATTCCCATTTTTTGTCAATTCATCCTAAGTGAAGGATCCTGGGTAGGTCATTTCCCCATCTCTCTTGATTCCAACAATATGGGCAAAATTACATTGTCTCCATTAGTCTTCATGTCAACCTATATTTAGTTTGTATGTTTAAAAAAATTTTTTTTCTTTAATCAAGAGAGGGGTTCGAAAATCTGTTTTAAAAAAATGAATCTTGGCAATTTGGAAAACATTGAGAATATATGATACTCAATAATTATTTTGTTCTCAGAAAGAAATCTAAGCAGAGCAGTCAGAATAGAAACTTTGAAGCCAGACAAACTCAGTTTGAATTCTGAGTTCTACCACTCACCTGCTGACTAGCTTTTGAACCTGTTAAGGGGTTATAATTTCTACCTTACTAAGTGGCCCACGCTTTTTGTTTTCCTCCTCATTTCACCCTAGCCACTTCTGTTTTTTCTTTTTTAAGTATCTTTTCCTAAATTTTACCTGAAAATGTTATAGCCTTCTAGGAAGCAGGCATGAACCTCTCTGTTCTCTCTTTATGTGTATATGTACATGACCCCCAATAAACTCATCTTTCCATCCATTGTGAAATGTCAGCTTTGTATTTTTACTTCCCATATATCATCAGCCCATCCTTCCAATCTCTGAAATGCAGAATCAAAGGCAACTGCCCATTAGAATTCTGCTGAAAGAGCTCAGAGACATGTGAAATTCAAACTTGCCTTTTTGAAACTGAAGTCTCCATTTCCACCTCATCTACACCATCGGACACACACACACACACATTCTTCTCCCCGCCTTCTCCAAGTGAGCCCATGGCATCATCATCTGAAGAATTACTTAAGCTACAACTTTTGGAGTCACTCTGGGAATTTCCAATTTCCTCACCGCACCTCCACACATACACAACTGATCCAGCAACAAAATGTATCTTACATCTGTCTGTTTCTCTCCCTCTTCACAGCCACCACACCAGGACTAGCCATCATCAACACATTTTTTTCTGATCTATTAAGACAGCCTCCTAACTATGTCCTTCCTCCACTCTTTTCCTCCTCATTCTTTTGAGCAGCTGAAGATATGTAAAAGGTATCATGTCCCTCCCTCATGTAAAACCCTTCAATGTCTTTCCACCATCCTGGTAAAACAAACTCTGTATGCTACAAGAACCTGACTCCCCATTACTTCTTGAATCTTACCTTGTACTATTCTTTCTTGTGCTATAACCACCCTAGTTTTCTTGTCATTCATTGGGCCTTCTTGTCAGCAAGGCCTACATAGTCAAGCATCAGGATACAGAAAATATGAGACACGGTTAATACAACCATTTTGTTGGGTAAGCCTCTTGGCCTCACTAGACCTCACTGTCTAAAAAGTGGAAGTAACTATTATTATTATTATATTATGCTCTCTACTTGAAAAAGTTAGCAGATAATAGGACTGTACCTTCCCTTTTATAAAGAATAGTCTGTAAAGAAAGCATGAGAGCTGAGTTTTCCTTCATCCACTCTATTTCCTTCCATCCACCTGTGAGACTAATGATCTGATTATGTGACACAGCTGACTAGGGCAGGAGGAAGAGGTCAGTCCAAAGCCAGGAAGGTGAGTGGTACTAAATAGACCTGATCTCATTAGCGTCATTCCCCAAACATCTGAACTAAGCAGCCACTATCATGTTCCTAAACATAAAAGAGGGGTCTCAGCTATATATCCGCAGTAGCTATTTGAAAGCATTTCTTTATTCACTGTGAAAACTCATGAAAAGAAGTCAGTGAAAGATCAAACAAAACAAGGGACAAGTAGTAATATCAGTGGAGAAATGTCCTAATTCTTTGAAACTATAGAATATTTCAAAATAATTTATAGAAACGTAATGAGATTATGGGTATTTATTGAAAGTCATGTTAGGAAAGGGACGCTCCATCTATCAGCCCTATCATGTCTTCACTCTCCTCTTTACCCAGCTCAGATTCCATAGTAATCACTGGGTGGAATATCTGGTCTCAGGAAAATGAGTGAATTTCTGTCAAAGCATTTCTATTTGAAAAAAAAAAAAGTGTAGGAGGAGCATCTATCTTCTTAGATTTTTGTATAAAAAGCAAGAGGATTAGAACTTTGGGGGGAGGGAAAGATAGGAAATAGGCCTTGCAGGTGGGGCAGGGAGAGAAAGAGTTGTTAGATTGCTGGTTTACCAGAGAATCTACTTTGCTGTGTTTTTAAATTCCCTTTTCCCTCTAACCCTATGTGGGTTCAACTCAATTACGCAACACAAGATATCTAAAAAAAAACAAAAACAAAAAACAAAAAACCACATTTACTGAGGCCCTCACTGTACCTAAAACTACTACTCTCTCTGTTTCACTGATTCTCTTTCTCCAATCACTTGACAATATCTATTCCACATTTCCCCCTCCCCGCAAAATTCTGTCTGCTCTCCTTCCACTGCCCTCTCAGAGATGAATTACCTTTTCACTCTGTAGACAAGACAGATGCTATTAGATGTGAACAGATCTGTTTCCCTGAGACCAAACATGTAAACCAATTTTGTCAGCCTCTGTTCTCTCTAGGTTTAGGAAAGAAGAACTTGCTTCTTCTGTCCAGTCCACTCCCTCCATCATACGCTGATGCTCTTATAATCCTCAATTTATCCCTCCCTAGTTCTTCCTTCTCACCATTACTAAACACTTTCAATCTGCCCCATTTAAAATAAATACACAAAAAATTAAGTAGGAAAACTGGTGTATGTATACCATGGAATACTATTCAGCCATTCAAAAGATGGAGACTTTACATCTTTTCTATTAACCTGGATGGAGTTGAAATACATTCCTCTTAGTAAAGTATCACAAGAGTGGAGAAGCAAAAATCCAATGTACTCAATACTAATATGAAGCCAGTAGACAATCTAATACGTGCCCACACAAGAGAAAAACTCAAATTAATTCAAGGTGGGAGGTGGGGGAAGGAGGGACCAGGGCGAGGAGAGGAGGGAGGAGGATGAGTGTCATCCCACTTAATGGACACAATGTTAGGATGGATGGCACACTACTTGGGGTCGAGACACAATTATAAGAGGGACTGGAGTTAACAAGCACAGCCTAATTCTTTGTACCCTCAAATTAATCTGAAGCGATAACAAAAGAAAAATTAAGTAGGAATTGCTCTGCTTCTTAAGTCCACTTAGTAATGCACCCTCTCTCTTCCTTTCTATGTCACACTTCTGAAAACATCCATTGACATCCATGTTTTTCTTTCTGGTTTTCCACACACTCTTCAATAATTTGCTTATTTCTGTCCCCATTACTCTTCTTCCAAGGATCATCAATGATCTCCCTGTCATTAAAGCCGATGGAGTTTTCCTAGTTTTCACATTGCCTCACTCATCAATATTCAAAACTCTTAACTTGCAATTAAAATGATCATTCTTGGAATTACCTGCAAATTTGCAAGCTTTCCCTTTTTGCCTAGGCCGTTAGACACCGAAATTCTTCAAGATTCAGCCTTGATTCTCATATCTCCTCACCCAATGCTCTGACATTAAGAAATCTCTTTCATTTGCTGCTTTAATTACTACTTGCATGAGGTCTGACAATTACGTTCACAAACTCATCCTAGGAAAAGCGTTACATTTCTCATCGCCGACTTCACTATGGTCATCTTTGAAGTACTCTCTTTGAAAAGCTATGTGCTGAAACCAGTGCCTAGTCCACCCTTCAAAGCAATTTTGGAATTCTTTTTTCTGGAATGGCCACCAGAGCTGTCATCATATTACCTGTGATGAATGTCCTGAATGTCACCATGTGTCTTCCTTTCAATATTTCCTTTCTTTGGATAAAGAAAGGGTCATCAGGGACCAGATCAGGTGAATAGGGAGGGTGTTCCAATATAGTTATTTGTTTACTGGCTAGAAACTCGCTCACAGATAGTGCCATGTGAGCTGGCGCATTGTCGTGATGTAAGAGCTACACCTTTCTCCTGCCAAGATCTTTGGTTAAAGATTTCCTAACTTTTTCTCCCTCTACTGATGTTTACTTGGTCTGCTATGCTTCTCACAATGCAATGATTTTCACAAACAGTTCCACAAATTGCTGCAATGGTTTAGTCAGTTCTCCTCACTACTTGCCACCCTGAACTGTCTTCATCGATGACGCTTTCTCTCCTCTCTGAAATACATTTAATCCATTTGTACACTTCCATTTTCTTCGTGGCTTTATCCCCAAACACTTGAACTACCATGCTCCCTGCTTTCTTGCCAAGGGTAACAAGAAATGTTTGTTTGTTGCTCTAATTCAAACTCTGACATTCACACAAAACCATGCAACAATAATGAGTGTCACACAGCAAGACAGTGCCATATGTCACCACGAACACAGTAGCGAGACACTGATACAC
Source organism: Loris lydekkerianus (assembly GCA_963574355.1). Classification (NCBI taxonomy): domain Eukaryota; kingdom Metazoa; phylum Chordata; class Mammalia; order Primates; family Lorisidae; genus Loris; species Loris lydekkerianus. The sequence continues at coordinate 5,917 of CAUYPK010057009.1, read as the reverse complement.
CAAGGATATGAAACCTCACCAGGCCATTCGTTTAGTGCTGCCAACATAAGTGCATGGTGGCAAGTTCATGAACTTAATTGTCATCATTGTCATCATATGCAGATGACTCATGAAGTAAATGCCTATCTTTTAGTCTAAGCTATAACCAAGGTCAGAACTAAATTTGCTGATCCTCTTCCCTGAACCTGATTCTCTTCCAGTGTTTCCCACCACAGCTCAGCATTTACCCACTTGTACAAACCCACAATGTAGGGGTCATTTTTGTTTTCCCTCACACACTCCCTCACCAAGTCTGATTACACTTAGGAAATTATACTTTAAAAGGGCAGTGTACATTTTAGGCAAAAGGAATTAGCTGGTTTTAGAAATAACAGTCACACATTTTAGAAAATATTGGTAATTGATCTAAGAAAACATAAAATTTGACCGGTAAAAGCTCCATTGTCCCACAACTCTATGCCACCTAACTCTAATGTCACTATCGTCAAGATTCTGCACATCTCCAGCTGTTTTAGGAAAATGCACATCTTGAGCCAGACATGATGGCTCTGCCATTAAGCCCAGCAATTCAGGAGGCTGAGGCAGAAAGATCACTTCAGCCCAGAAGTTCAGGCTGCAGTGAGCTATGATTATGCTACTATACTCCAAACTCCACCCTGGGTGACAGAGATAGACTCTGTCTCTTTAAAAACAAACAAACAAAAAAAAAAAAAACACTACTTTTTTTATCCACGATGATTTATTAGAGCTCTTATTTTATAGCTTTCCATGTTCACTTACAATCTCAAAGGAATATCATTTAGAATGGCATCTGAGATCCCTATGAGAATGCCAGATATTTCTGACAAAGATTTTGTTTTTTTAATCTTAAGGGCTAAGCATTTTTATTATGCTTCTTATTGTAAAACAACTCCATTATTATCACTTTGATCACTTTATCAAGAAAGTAATCAAAGAACTAAATTTTCATACTAAATCTGATCCAGGTTATTCTTTCACTTTCTGTGCATTCTGAAATGACTGATCTCCTGGTTTACAGCACACACACAGGCACCTCTATGAACCACATCATTGACAACACTGCCATTAACATTTGTACTTCTACCTTCAGTGGTGCCTGTGAAGCATTTTTTCCTTGTGTTAAAACTGCAAACCACTCTACTTCACATGTATTAATTTTTTACTCAGCCTTATAACTAATCGAGTAAGTATTCCTCAGACTCCATTCCTTGCCAAGGTTTCTAATATCTGGCAAGATATAACTGTTACATCAATGTTCTACAAAAAGTGTGTCAATATTAAAAGACTTGAAAAAATTCTGCTATATGCCATAATTGTAAATATTGTAGACAGTGGGCTTCTGGAAAGAGTCTTAGGCGTCATTATTATGAAAAATTCTACAAGTACAAAATAAGTAACAAAATATCAAACCAAAATTTATTCTCGGAACTAAAGATACTTTTTCTCACCATCTCATAGTTGCTAATAAAAAACATGTTCTGAGGAGATAAGAGTGAGGTAGCCAATGGGAACAGTTCCCAAAATTTTGAGGAGCAATCAGGCTCTTGAATGTAGAGCAGGTGCATAAAATGAATGAGAGTTACTCATGTTAGACATGAGTCCTAATGAGAAGACATCCACTCAAAGACAGGAAAATGACAAAAGCTTCTCTCTTGAGGGGAATCTTAGGAGATTGAGAATTAGCATTTTTTAAAAAGCTAGTTTTTACCTTTTTTTTTTTTTTTTTACTGAGGAAGGTATGATGTCATCAAATGCAAGAATCATGCTATCTGGTTTGGCTGATCTGACTGTTGATTATAATGAAAGGTACATTGACTCCTGAAACAAACTTAAGATTTGCCATTAATTAGGGCTATGGATTGTTAATACATCATTTACTAAACCTAGGAGGAGCTAACCCAATATTTGGCACCCTACAACACTGTCAAATTGGGAGCCTTTTTCATGCTCTGATTATCCATTCATGCCTTTATCATGCCAACAAAAATGTCCTCCTGTGGTTGTTTATTTTGAAGGCAATATCTCCCTGGTTATCCCATAAGGAGCAGGACTGGTGTGTATGGACTTTTGAGTCCCTAAATCATTGTACAGGATTCATTTAGCAAAAGCCCAATAAATATTTGTGAAAGTGAACTTACAGAAACTATGGGAAGTGTTCTGATATTAAATTTCCTACAGAGAAGTTGCCAATTCCTATTTAAGTGTATTATTTGCTAAGCATTATTTTATAGCCAAAGAGATAATTATTTTTCTATTTTGTTGAAGCAGAGTTGTCTTATGGAATCTCAGGCTATGATGTTTAAATCTTTATGATGAAGAATAAGACAGGAAGTGCCACAAGGTGCCAAAGTACTTATCGTGCTAGGAATTCCAGAATAGTCCACCACAGACTAACTGGTGGCTTCTCACAGTTCTAGAGAACAGAAATCCAAGGTCAATGTGTCCTTGACTTACAGATGGCTGCATTGTCACCATGATTGCACAGGGTCATCTCCCAGGGGGTGTCTGTCTGTCTGTGTGTATGTGTGGCTTAATCTCCTCTTCTTATAAAGAGATAGCTCATCCTGGATTAGGGTCACCCAAATGAGTTCGTTTCAGCTTGATCACCTTGGTGAAGACCTCAACCCCTGAAGAATTTGTGTGAATTCAACCTATAACACAAGGAAATATATGCCATGATTTATCTTTAATCAAGTTCTTATAAGTAAAAATATAATAGGATGAGAATATATAGGGTAAATGCCTCAAATTAATTTCATTACTACCATATTATTTATAAATCAAGTCAAATGCATTGAGATGGCCACAAGTATTGGAGCACCAATCTGAGAAATGTATACTAAAAAACTTTACAAACTTCAATTACATTCCCTTAATTTAAACTTCTGTCTCACTGGTATTTTTTTCTTGAGAAAATTACACAATGACTACTTACTCAATGCTAAAACATCTAACCAGTTATTTTACCAATTATTTAAGTGCTTTCAAATTGATGTTACTAGTGGAGTCAGAGAAGTCTGTCAACCTCCTTTGTAAGTGAATTCTTTGGATCTCAAGATGGGACAACAGCAGAAAACCTCAATAAACAAAGTCTTTCAATAGGTTAGGTGGCTTGTGTTTAGAAGCTCAAAAGGTTTGAACAACTGCTGCTTGAATTTTAGATGTAAAATCTTAAAAGATTTGAAAAAATGATGCCAGGCAATTAGATTAAAATTTTTTTTTTAAATTAGTCCAAATCAGTGGTGTTGTTTCTTTTTACTGGATAGAAAATATATTTGTTCCTTTTAGGACATTAAATAATTACAGTAAATAAAAGAAGAAAAATTAAATACATGCCCCCTTACAACTATGGGGCATTTCCGGGTCACAGCAGGGGGACTAGAATCTAGTCAGGTGTATATATTATAAGGACAAGTAGATTTGTAGAGAGTGTTTAATGCTAATATTAAATAATGTCCAAAATATATCAAGGCTATATGTACCCAAACCTAGGTATTTACCCAGGTCAAATAAAAACTATGTTCCCAATAAAACTTACCTGAAATATTATATCAGGTTTTTTTTGTTTTTTTTTTTTAATTTCATATTGATATGAGGGTACCAATGTTTAGGTTACACTGTTTTCATATCTAAGGTAAAGGTCAAGTTGTAGTTGAGCCCTTTACCTGGGGGGCGTGCTGAACATCCTCACATTGTGCACGTTAAGTGAGATTCCCACCAATGAACAGGTTTACTCTCAATCACCAAAAACTGGAAACAATCCTGTTGTCTCTCAGGTGGGAAATGAATCAAAAAACTGTGGTACAGCCCTTACAATAGAATACTATTTAACAATAAAAGAAACAAACTATCAGTACATGTAACAACATAGAAGAGTCTCAAACACATATTTCTAAGTGAAAGAAGCCAGACAGAAATGTTACCTACTGTATTTTATCTTTCTAACATTCTAAGAAAGGCAAAGCTGTATAGAGAAAAACAGATTAATGAGTGCTAGAAGTTCAGGGGTGAAGGAAGATTTAACTATAAAAGATTTCACGGGAAAATATTTTGGGGGAGAGGGATGATGGGATTGTTCCATATTTTGCTTGTATTGTTTCATAATTTTATGCATTTGTCAAAACTCATGGAACTGTACATCGGAAAAAGTGAATTTTATCATGTACAAATTAAAAATAAATTTTCAAACATGTTATGAAGAAAAGTGTGTATTATATGCTTTCTTTTGTGGTTTTTAAATATATATGGTATCTGAAGTGTATATTATAACCTTTGTATAATTATGCAAGCTTGAACATACATATAAACTATTTTGGACAGCATGTGAGAGACTATTTACAGTGGTGACCCCTAAGAAGGAAAGTGGAGGTGCCAAGGTGGAAGGAAGATTCTGTTTTCTTTGTATATATTCTTATACTGCTTGAATTGTTTACCATTAAAATCAGTATAATTCTTTTTAGTTAAAGAGATGTTAAGCTAAAATAATATATAAGCATTATAAGATTGTAATTCTGGAGCTTACTTCGGTAAATTTTCCTTTCTGACCAAACCCTAAATGTCCTCTTTCCTTGAATCTGAACACAATTAGGTTACAGAAAGATTCTGCAAGTTACTTGGCAATAAAAGCAGTCTGAACTCTGGGGCTGCGATCTTTTCCTGTTTCAGAAGAGATTCTAACAATTACTCCCCAGTGGGCAGGCAAAGCCCAAAATCAATGAAGGTAGAATCAGCAGGTTGTTGCATGGTAGAAATGGCCTCAATTTCATCAATAGCTGTCAGCACAACTTCTGGAAGTAGAAAGGACTCAGAAAAATATAGGAGCTTAATACACAGGATGCCCAATTTAGTAGGCAGCTAAAATTTTATACATACAAGGGCAACAGTTAATTTTTTTTCATTTAAACTGCCAGGGGAAACACATTCAAGAGGGGAAATTAACTTGGCATTAAGGAAGCTTTGAGAAGCGTGCTGGGCAACAGGGCTGTGCTAAGTCTCAAGTGCCTGGACAGAGCCTTGGCCTACTCCAGGGTACACAGAATGCTAGGAAACAAAGTGACCGCCTCACTGCTGCTGTGTCTCAGACACCCAAGCTTGTGAAGACAATAGTCTTCATCGTATTTTAAGAAGAAGGTACTAGAATAGCATCTTAATAAAGAATAAATAAAAACTGGAATGTTTAAGAAAATCTGTCTGTACTTGTAAATGTATGAATATGTTTCTAGCTTGTTCTATACTCCTACATAGATTGGCTATGAAGTATTCCACAGAGAGGTTTCCATTTCCTTTTGCCTGTCTTTTCATAAAGGGAGATCTTATTCAGAGGGTGGGGAACTAACTGATTAATCCAGGATGGTCAGGTGCTATTTTTATGCAGGGACACACCTGTGCACAGACTGTCCTAGACTCTAAGAATTGGTTAATTGAAACATTTTTTGCTATTTTTGTTTGCTTGCTTTAACTTTTTATTGAGAACTTTAATTCTCAGACAGCAAAGTACGTGAAATACGTGTATGATAAGCTTATTCTAATTTTAAGTCTACCACTCCTCTATCAGATGTACACGTGGCAAATATTTTCTCCCATTCTTTGTTTGCCTTTCATTTTTTAAATGATGTGTTTCAAAGAACACCAATGTTGGTTTGCATGAAAAATGATTTCTTTGCTTCAGTGCATTTTTAATCAAATCTAAGAAATATTTGCCTTTCAAGTTTACAAAGATATTGTCTTATGTTTTCTCCTAAAATCATTTTAGTTTTAGATTTTAAATGAAAGTCTAAAATCCACCTCAAGCTAACATCCATGTAAGGTATATGGGGAGAATGTGGGGGGGGGGTGATTTTTTTTTTTTTTTTTTTTAATTATTTGTTTAAATTGATTATATTATTTTTTTAAATAT
>CAUYPK010057007.1:0-68020 GCA_963574355.1 Loris lydekkerianus | reverse complement strand
GGAACATACTCCAAAATCGATCACATCTTAGGTCACAAGAAAGAGCTTTGTGATTTTGGTAGGAATGCCATTTTACTGCTATTGTTATCATTTGAGCACTCTTTAAAATTGAAGTTACAGTATACATACAAGAATCGTCATGGACAGTTCAATGGATTTTGACAATCCTATCCCCCCATATAACCACCCACTCAAGATATAGAACATTTCTATCTCTCCAAAAGTTCCCTCAATGCTCAGTGAATTTCCGTACTCTTCACCCCAGAGACAACAACTGTCCTATCACCAAAGATTAGTTCTGTCCATTGTTGAACTTCACTTAAATAAAGTATGGGGTCTTCAGGCTTTCTTCACTCAGCATGTTTTTAAAATTCATCCTCCTTGTTGTAACAGTAGTATATTCCTTCTTATTGTTAAATAGAATCCCCCTGTAGAGACACATCACAATTTATTCCTCCATCATCCTATTGATGGACATTTGCATTGCTACCAAATTTCTGTAGGGTTTTGGGGGGAGAGAATTGATTTTTTAAGGCTGGTCTCTGAACATTCTTATCCACATCAGAGTCTCACCTCTGCTTGTGTTTTCATCTCTTGGATAAACATCCAGGAGGGGAATTGTTGGGTTACAGAGTAGACACGTGTTAACTTTATAAAAAAATGTCAAATGTATAAAAACTCCACTTGCCCCAAATCCTTGCCAACGCTAAGTGGGCATGGAATGGCGTCTTGCTATGGTTTTAACTTGCATTGCTCTGAATACTAGTGATGTTCAACAAGAGGAATTCAATAATAAGACTGGACTTTTTAGATCTTCGCTTTTTTAACCTATGAAAAGGGATATGGCAGTTCCCAGGGGAGCCTAGGCTGAGGGTCTTATCTGCATATATCTGAAAGGCAGGTTGGATGTGCCTGTAAGGACTCACTACAAAGGTTGGGGGACCCATCTGGGAGAGAAGGGTGATGAGAAAAGAGAGACCCTAAGAGACAAGCACAGACCAATGGCCCAAAGAAGAGAGGGATGATTGGAAACACTGAAGTTTCTTTGCCTTTTTAAATCTGAACACCAGTGAGATAGAAGCGCTAGTGAACCAAAAATTGAAGAAATCATCAGAACCTAATGGAGCTCAAGATAGCAGAAAAGAGAATATTGACAGTGGGCAAAGAAGCCTCAGGGTCTAGGCCTGTCAGCAATTTTGGCAGGACCAGTATCTGGCACAGCAGAGGGCCCTGCATGGCACGGCTTATAATCCTTTCCAATTAATTCTTACAACAGCCCCATTTTACAGATGAGGAACCTGACACAAAATGGCTCGGTCAGTATGACAGCTCCTCAAAAAAACACAGAATTATGGTGTGATGTAAGAATTTCACTTCTGGGTATATAGCCAAAATAATTGAAATCAAGTACTCAAAGAGATCCACATGCGTGCCCATGACACCCACGCTCATAACTGTTATTCACAGTCGTCAAAAGGTGGAAACAACTCCAGGAGGCAAGAAATACAACAGACACGGAGGGACCAGGGTTGCCAGTGTTCTCCTTGCAGGTGTGTGGAGCCCCACACAGTCCCCCTGGCTCCTGGCCTCAGCTGCACCGAAGTAAACCTGTAGGGGCAAGTGGCTGGTGCCAGGTGCTTTTACTAAGCCAGTGTTTTTCAACCTTTTTTTAATCTCACGGCACACTTGAACCTACACTTAAACTTCCGTGGCACACTTAAGTTATGTTGATCAAACAAAAGAGAAAAAAGAATACACTTAATGGGCTTTAAGCGTCTTTCAAAAATAAATTTAATGAATGACCTTTAAAAATTTATCGTGGCACACCTAACATGCTCTCACGGCACACCAGTTGAAAATCACTGTAGTGAGGACACCATTTTCCTATTCCTGAGGATTAGTAGGGAATTTTAAGAGCAAACTTCCCCTGCCTTTATAAAACAAGAATACAACTGCTTTAAGAAATAATATGGTTATTACCCTTTCTTGATAATCATGTATAAGCTGCAGGTGTCATCAGAAAGCATTTGCTGGCAAGTGTTACACATTTACCAAAACCCAGGGGAAACAACATTTCTTTCTTCAAACATTCAAATGTCTCCCGAAGGATTGTAAATCATGGATGGGCAAAAGTGAATTGCATCTCTGCCAACAATTTAATTGATTTCGGCTCCTAAGTTTTCTCTTCAGACAATCTGAACAAAACGTGCTTAAAAGATGTGCTGTAAGCCGTGTCCCTTTGAGAGGTCACTGTCCATCAGCCCATGAGCACCACCTTCTGCTCTCTCTTCCTGGGCACTGCCCAGGCCGTCTCCTTGGCACATCAGGGCCACCCTCAGACCCTGTGTGAAGACCAAGATTGTCAAAAAAGGACCAAGAAGTTTATCTAGCACCAGTCAGACTGATGTGTCAACATTAAGCATAACTGGTGGAAACCCAGAGGCATTGACCACAGGGTTTGGAGAAGATTCAGAGATCATGCTGCCCAACATTAGTGATGGGAGGAACAAGAAAACAAAGCACACGCTGCCCAGGGGCTTCCAGAAGTCCCTGGTCCACAGTGACGAGGAGCTGAAGTGCTACAGATTGCAGAGATTGCTTGCAATGTCTCTTTCCTCCAAGGTTATAGTGCAAAGAGCGGCGGTCTACCGGCCATCAGAGTCACCAATCTCAATGCCAGCCTGTGCAGTAAAAAAAAATGAATAGACAGTTCATGTCTGTGTTTTATTCGTGTTTAAATAAAATCATAGAAACTATCAAAAAAAAAGAAAGAAAGAAAGAAAGAAAGAAAAAGAACTGCCTCTTTGAGTTACATATCAGTTTTAATTTTCCAAAATAAAGTCCAATTTGTGTGTGTGGTAAGTTCAGGATAAAATATATGTATTGCTGTAAACTGCAGTTCCCCAACCCTGGCCAGTGGAGCAGTACTGGTCAGTAGCCTGTTAGGAACCAGACCTCACACCATCACCACCTGAGCTCCACCGTCCCATCCTCCTCCCAGACCCCCCTACCACCCATCTGTGGAAAAATTGTCTTCTATGAAACATCCCCAGTGCCAAAAATGTTGGGGACCACTGCTCTAAGGAGGAAGCCTCTTTCCTCTCTGGCTGCAGTGAGATTATATCATTAGAAGCTGAATCACAGCTCAGGAGAGAAAAAACAGGAGAAAAAGAAAAAACAGAACCAGCTTCGGGCCACCAACAAAGCCCAACAGTGGGCTAAAAGTTTTCTTTTGTTTAGTCTTGTTAGAAAATCTTTGATCATCTCTAACTTATTAAAAGTTGTATGTTTATGGGAAAGTGTTTTGAAATGAGGTAATTAAAAATGACGGTTACTACAGAGTAGTTTGCGGACACATCTAGCTGGAATGTGTAGTGTGTTAAGTACACAGGAGTAGATAGGAAGCATTTTATGGCTTTATTGAGCTACTGAATAGAAAGGTGTCTCTTTTTATTCTTAAGATTTTTCGAAGGTAAACTATTCCACTACATCTTCAATGGTAATTCAAGGGATCATAGTTTTCTGTATTCCTTCCTCCTCTACCCCACTGCCATGGGCACACCAATTCCCTAACATCATAGCCATTAGGACATCAGACAGTAGGCAGCCAGAGGAATATGGATGTGTCTTGATTTAATAATAGGTATGTTGTTTCGTTTCCGGTAATTGATAGGCCATGTTACAGGGACTAAACTTCCTACAGAAAATAACTAAAAAGTGTTTAACATGACAAATGGGGGGGGGGGGGAGGATCAGTACGAATATAGAAGATAGTTCAGTGGGAGAGTGAATGCCTTTTAATGTGTCCGGAAGAATACACAGAGGAAAATTCCCCTCTACTTAGTTGATGCAAGGCCTAAGTTTAAGAGTTCTCTAAATTGACGAGGGTGTGGGGTAGGGGGATGGGGAAGGCAAAAGGATGTTACAGCCCAGGTAATGTAGCAATGAGCTCTGCTAGCCACTAGGACATCCGGAAGTGTGTTGGTAAAAGGGATATAGCAAAGGGTGGAAGAAGGGGCTTATGAAGGACATGGCTGAGGAGAGAGGCAGGAGCCAAGTCTTAGAAAGTCTGAAATAATCTGGACTATAACTGCAGAGTGCCTGTGCTGCAACATCCTTTCGCCTCGGCCATCCCCTTCCCCATGCCCTTGTCAACTCACAGAGCTCTTAAAGTTGAACCCTCCATCAACAAAGTGGAGAGGAATGTCCTCTGTATATTCTTCTGGACACATGAAAAGGTGTTCACTCTCCCCACTGAGCTACCTTGGTGGCCTACAAATTTCCACAGCATTTAGCATGGTGCCTGGCGTAGAGAAAGACCACATTAGGGAGTAATTACCTAACTGCAAGTCCACTCCTTGAGAGGAGGGACTCTGTCTTATTTATCCTTAGGACACCACTTGGCAAAGAGGAGTCACTCAACAAATGTTTATGTAACTAACCAAAGAATCCACTCTGGGATTCTTTTAAAATCAGAAAGTTTATCTAATACATTCAAAGGAGACTTTTTAGAAACAGATCTATTTGCTAATTTTCAAATGGATGGAGCCTTTAAAAAAGTGAATTTCTAGCTTTATCTCACTGTGATAAGAGTACATGCTTGGCATGAAATAATTTTTTGCAATATTTTGGAACTTGCTTTACAGCAGAATATGTGGTCCATTTTTGGAAATGTTTCGTACGTGATCTAAAAGAATGTGTACTCTGCAGGGTAATTACGAAGGAGAACCACCAGATAGTTTAAGGTAGTGAGGGATGTGATCCACTTTGTATTATAGAAAAATCTCTTGAAGGTAAAGGGAAGATAGAACAGGAAGACTGGAAGCTGGGAGCTCTATTAAAGAGAAGTGGTTATTAAAATTATTTAACAGCAGAGCACTGGCCAATAAGAAGAGAGGGAGGCCACCTGGCTGGAGCTCTAAGGTCCCCCCTTCAGTTGCTGGATCCTATAGAGCTCCAAGGCTAAAGGGATCTGGGTAATAACCACCCTGTCCACACCTGAGGATTCCAGCTGTGGGCACAGCCAAACCCATTGAACCAACTGTGTATCAACCCTATTAGGGTGACTCAGGCAAGGCACGACAAGGGCCTCAACCACAGAGATGGAGAGAAAGGGACAAGTTTGGAAGAAATAAAGAAAACAGAATTGCATTTCTCAGTGATTGACTAGCTATAGGGAGGAAGGAGAGTAGAGGGTAGCCCCCCTTCCTGGTTTGGAAAGCTATGAGGAAGGTTAAGTGTCCCCACTGGAGCCGGAGTCTGTTGGGAAGCAACTGATGGCAGTGAACTTCAGGAACCTGAGATGATCTGAAGGATGTGTTCTGCATGCAGATAAACTGGCTACAAGTAAGCAAGACCTGACTATAGGGCGACTCACTGTACATGGCAGGAGGGGTGAAGTCCCCTTGCTTGAGGCACAGCAACCAGAAATTAGAGCTCCCAAATTATTGTGGCTGCGTGCAGTTCTCACTCATTAGAATGGAATTTCTTTGACATAAATGACAAAACTCTAAGGGTCATTTGGGGCTTGAGTCACGAGCTAAGCAGCTGTTTGACTTGTCAAGTGTTAAATGATTTGTTCTGGATCAAAGGTTACAAGGCAAGAAACTGGGATAGAAAGCATAGGAGCAGGTTAGAGGGGTCAGCAGTTAGCTGAGGGGGACCAGGAGGATCTCTGGGCTTCAGCAACAAAGAGCACTCCTGGTGGCCTCTGCTGTCATAAAGCTGGAGATATTATAGCCCCTGTAATCCCTCTCCCTCCCTGGGAGGAAAATCTTTCCCCTAACCATGGGTTGCCGGAATCTTCATACTGTATCACAGAAATCTCCTGCGAATGGACAGAGAGCTTTCCTAGAGCAAAATCTTGCTGGGGCCACCTGCAAACAGCAAACAAAAGACTTGATCTGGAAGACAATGAGGGCCACCGAGTTGTTTGTTTTGTTTTGTTTTGGTTTGGTTTCCTCAAGACTATTTTAAGGACTGCTACTTTGAAAGCCTGCTGACTGCATTCCTAGCATATGGAACAGCACTATTATTTTGCTACACGTCCTCTATCAACTTGTGGATGCTTGTGTCAGAACTAACACAGTTCACAAGGTATTTTGTTTTGTTTTGTTTTTCATTGTGAAAATGTTCTGTTTCTTGCTGTCAGTCTGTACTCAAGAACAAGTTTCTTATGGGCTCATCTGATCAAGGAATAAAATCTTAAAATCAGAGGGAAGATGGGTGACAAAGCAAAACATTGTCCCTAAAAAAAAGAAAAAAGAAAAAGAAAAGAACATACTAAAGGATCTTTGTTTAAAATATGGACACATATACATACACAGGCACGTTTTACACTATCAGCTTTTCTCATAAGCTGGGACTCACTGTCACTCTCAGGGGAGCTTGAAAAGCGCCAAGCTTGAGGCAGTCCCATGCTGGCACCAGAAACCCTTTCTGGAAAGGCCATCTCATTCTCCCTTTGCATATTTGGAGCACTCGCAGGTGACATCCTCGAATAAATTACCCTAAAAAAAGAGCCCATGAATGTGTGAGTTTCAAAGGCCACCAAGAAATATGCTTCTTTTAAAGCATGGTTAGGATCACAAGTCAAACTCAGGAAGCAGAGGTGTAAGGTGACTTCCTTCCGCTGCTGGCCCCTTGCTTTTGCATTCCAAAAGGCAAGACCAGTGCTTAGAAATAGTGAAACTAGTAGGAAAGGTTGGCTACTCACTTGGGCCTGCTCTTAGAGACAGATGACTATTGGAGTTAGTTGGAATTTAACCCCTGGACTCTCTCCCTAGGAGAGAGTATAATTTGTTCTGTCTTCCTGAAGGCAGATTGTGTTCCCCAGGCACATCCCTGCCAATTATTTTGATGGCGATTGCTTTGTGCATTGCTGTTGGCAATAAAGGCTCACATGATGGCAACTCTAGGAGATCTGGCCTCTGCCCCAAGAGTCCAAGATATGACCGAGTTACAGGTCAAAAGATTAACGGTCTTTGAATATTGTTCTCTTTCCCACTGGAAACACTAGACTAGTCCCTGGCACTTTCTCACTGATATCCACAAATGAGCATTATATTGTTGATGTTTAGATTTGCCACAGTCAGAATTTACAGCATTAGCTGAGTTCAGAAAAATATATAAATACTGAAGAGAGGCACAGTTATAATTCCAATTTCCTTCTCCTCTCTCTCTTCTCCCATCAATGCCTATGGCTAGAAAAATTAAAGTCTTACGACTCTTTGAAAAGCCTTTTTTTCCCTTCTTTAGTGAAAAATAATACAGAATGATACAAAACACCATTAAAAGGAGGAGTCACCACCTCCTACCCTGAGTAAGCATTTTAAACAATTGAGTGCACCTTTCTGCCACTTGTTTTTGAAATCTGATGGTATATTTTATGTGTATATAAAAAGAAATCACTATTATTTGCCCTGTTTTGCAAAGAGCTTTCTTTCACTGAGCAACATAACTTGGACATTTTCCAGGTCAATTTAGAAAACTCTGCCTCCTTTTTTTCTAACAGTTATATGATGCACAGCTGTACCTTAGTCTGTTTAACTATCTCCCCTTCGCATACACCCATGCCACCCCTTTTCCAGCTACATCTGGTTAAATCTTGTGGTGTCACAGATGATGGCATGGCAACCTGAGTTTAGTTTTATATATTTCATGCTGATTATATAGTATTTATATTTTAAATATAATATTTAATAATATTATATTTAAGGAGTAATAGTTCGTGCTGATTATATAGTATTTATATTTTAAACTTGTGACATGTTAAGGGATAACATTTTATTTCTATGGGAATAAAATCAGAAATCCATCTGATTATTGTTCCCTTGCCAAGCTTGTTATATACATTTGAGAGATTGGATTTTGAGTCACTTTTCCAAAGAGAATTTTAGTTGGCCAGATGCCTTGGGTGCGAAGACCACAGACAAATCAATATAGGGGATTTACTTCTTAGCTATTAAAAATGAATCTCACATATGACATTTAGGATTATCTTTTAGAATTTTGGATCTGTGTCTTGCACCTAAAATGTGTTCTTACCAAAGACTGTTTCATTGATAAAATCACATAACTGACAATCAAATACAGATCTGCAAAGTAGATGCCAAGTCCCCAGGTCATCAGGGACAGAGCCCAGCAAAGAGCATGAAAGCCAATATTCTATGCTCATCACACACTTCTGCCTTGGCGCCGTAGAAGGTTTTAGACAGCTGTACAACTGGAGAGGCAGCCGGTTTCTGCAGTCACAGACCACATCAGCTCAAGGCTGGTAAATGCCCATGATTATTATTCAAGACACATGCCACTCTTATTAGCACCACACTGATTAGTTCTGTGCTGGAACTGCTTTTAGTAATACCCTAATTGAGGTCCTTCCTAGCATGGAATTTACATTATCTGGTAATAAATCCCACAGTATGAAATCTTAATGAGTATTTTAACAATATCCAAAGGACGATGAGAACCATCACCCACACAAGGAGTATTTCTTTTTTAAGACAAAAAAGACCTGGTGCCAACATAAAGGGTTCATTTAAAAGAATCCATTTTACTAACTGCAGACAAGTACCCAAAAGCAACAAGCCACTGTTCCCGGTGAATGTGGCTGGGTTTCACAGTCCCGTTTTTGCTCTAGGTTGCTATATCTTCATTTTCCAATGTTCATAGTGTGGGCTTTGTGTAGCTCTCAAATTCAAATTGAAACCACCTTTTAACAGAGCTCAGGAGAGGTCCTGAGAATTTCTGGCTGGGTAGTGATGGTGGTCAATATTGTACCCCTTCCTTTGTTGACCTATCTTTAACCCAGAGAATAGTATTTTAGTTTTACAAAGCACTGTTAGGGTCATTTCTGAAGACCCTCAAGGTGTCTGTCTCTCACTCAAGCCACAATACATTCCCCATCGTCTTTGACCCAACCCCCAGAGGTCTGGTCAGTGGAGGGGAGGAGCCCCCAGCCCCCTTTCCAGGACTCCCTCTCCAAGTCAGATGGCCGGAATGTGGCAGGAGAGGGACGATCAGTTCTGGCTGATCTGTACTTCCTATGTGCTCATTTCAATTCTATCTCTAACACTGACATTTGAAATTTAAGAACATGCTCCTTTTTACATAAGCCCAAATCAGGAACACTTTTACACTGCTGGTGGGACTGAAAACTAATACATCCTTTTTGGAAGGAAATATGGAGAATCCTCAAAGAACTCCAATTAGACCTCCCATTTGATCCTACAATCCCATTACTGGGCATCTACCAGAAGAAAAAAATCCTTTTATCATAAGGACACTTGCACTAAGACTGTTTATTGCAGCTCAATTTACAATCACCAAAATGTGGAAACAACCTAAATGCCCACCAACCCAGGAATGGATTAACAGGCTGTGGTATATATACCCCGTGGAATACTATGAAGCCATTAAAAAGTATGAAGACTTTATATCTTTTGTATTAACCTGGATGGAGGTGGAACACATTCTTCTCAGTAAAGCATCACAAGAATGGAGAAGCAAGAATCCAGTGTGCTCAATTCTAGTATGAAGGCAGTAGATGAGCTAATACAGGGGTGGGGGGTAGGGGGATAGGGAGCAGGAAGAGGTGAGGAGGGAGGGAGATGGGGGTCACACTGTAATGCACACCTTTTGGGAGCGGGACACAATTATAAGAGGGACTTTATCTAACAAATGCAATCAGTGTAACGTCATTCTTTGCATCCTCAATGAATCCCAAATGTTAGAATGAAAGAAAGAAAGAAAGAAAGAAAGAAAGAAAGAAAGAAAGAAAGAAAGAAAGAAAGAAAGAAAGAAAGAAAGAAAGAAATTAATTCGGCTAGAACTCTTATGAGAAAACTCTGGGGGTAGAAAGCCCCCCTCTTCTGTACTCCACTGCCCTTTCTTCATAACCTGGTCTAGCCTGGGTCAGACTGTTTATCGTTACTGGTAACAAATTCGCCTTCTCCGCTGGACTCTGTCCTCACTCCTCCCTGAGGGCTGGAGATCAATCTTACTAGTCTCCGTGTCCCAGAATGACATCTGGCACATATCATACCCTCTGAAACATGAATGGACAAACAGTAAATGAGGCCTTAAGGAAATACGAATTAAAATTATAATGAGATACCAATAAACACTTGTTATAATGGCTCAAATTGAAGGAAAAAAGAAACTGGCAACCAAGAATTGAGAAGGGTGTGAAGCAGCTAGACTCTCACACACCACAAGGGGGATGCAAAATGGTACAGCCTCTGTGGAGAATAGCTGGGCACCGTCGTGTCTAGTTCAGCATACACGCACATGACTCAAGTATTCTACTACTACATATTTACTCAAGAGCGAAGGAAAACTTTGGGGCACGCATCCTCTATGAAATATTTATAGCAGCTTTATTCATAAATCACACAAAGCTGGAAACAACTCAACTGTCCTTCAACTGGTGAGTGGTTAACAGTGATATAGTAACAAAGTGGACGGGTACGCAGCAATGAGAAGGGACAAACCCCTGACGTGTGGCCATTTGCCTGACTCTCAACTGTATCATGCTAAGAATAGGGACTAGATTCAACAAGTTATATACAAGGGATTCATTTATATTATAGAAAAGAAAAAACTGTGGGAACAGAGAAGAGATGCGAGGTCGCCAGGGGTAATGGATGAAGGAGGGAGGGAGGGAAGCCCAGGGGCAGCACGAGGAAATACTTTGAGGGCATGGAACCGTCTATGGCCCAATTAGGACACATGATTCTGTGCCCTTGTCAAACTCATAGAACTAAGTAATTGAAGTTAAATAAATAAATTTTCCTGTACATAAGTTACAAATTCAATTTGAAAAAATGAATCAATGTTGTTTTACTGATTGTGTAGATTCATAAAAAAAAATAAAATAAAGCTAGGGTTTGTACCCTGCAGGGATTTCACACACACTCATGTACACGCATGCTTGGAATGTGTGTTCGTTCAACAAGCATTTAAAGAACATGTGTGGCTCGGCGCCTGTGGCTCAAGCAGCTAAGATGCCAACCACATACACCTGAGCTGGCAGGTTCGAATCCAGCCCTGACCCACCAAACGACAATGATGGCTGCAAGCAAAAAATAGCCGGGCATTGTGGTGGGCACCGGTAGTCCCAGCTGCTTGGGAGGCGGAGGCAGGAGAATCGCTTGAGCCCAGGAGTTGGAGGTTGCTGTGAGCTGTGACACCATGGCACTCTACCCAGGGCAACAGCTTGAGGCTCTGTCGCAAAAAAAAAAAAAAAAAAAAAAAAACATGTCTTACAGGGCCGGACTTGCCACAGGCACTGGGAAACCCTGATGAGTGACCTTTAATCAAGGTTCCTGCTCTCTTGACAGGGAGAGGGGCAGATAATAAATAAATATGTAAACAATAAGTGCACATGACCATTTTCCCTGAAGGGCAGGAGGCAGGCAGCTGGGCACATGTCATGTGGAGCAGTCTAGGCCAGGACACCACTGAAGGCAAAGACTCTTACGGGACAGCACTAAGGAATGACATATTCTGAGAAAACCTTGCATTTCTTAGAAAGGCTTCTTACAAACTTAGAAAGGCTGGCTAAAATATAATAAACATCCTTTCTGATGCATGGCTGGGCTTCCAGGAAAAAGACCCTAAGATGGGATTAAGCTGTATGTTCAGAGAACTGGAAGCAGGTCAATGGAACTGGCCCAAGCAAGTGAGAGGAAAACAAGCTCAAGTTATGAATAGGGAGCATTTACACACGTCTCAGAGGCCATGGTGGGACGTTCAGGTTTTATTCCTAATGTACAGGGAGCTGTGGGAGGCTTTCAAGCAACAGAGTGAAGTGCCCTTACGGACATTTTAAAAGAATAACTCTGGCTGCGTAGGGAGGGTGGACAGCAGAGAACCATGAAGAGTGTTGCTGAAGATGGGGGAAGGCAGGGGCAGTGCTGTGCAGAGGGGAGCAGTGGGCGGCTTTGAGATATACTTGGCAGAGGGAACTTGCAGATGGGTTAAATGTCGGGGGCTGTTGGGGAAAGGGAAAATTAAGGATAATTTTTGGCTTTTGACATATATGTGTGGTGGCTGGTAGTGCAGAAATAGGGGAGGCTAAAGGAGAAACGAGGATTTTGGGGTGGCATGGCAGGAAATCCCAGGCTCTGTTTTAGATGCAGTAATTTGGAGATGCCCCCTAGATATCTCTGTGAAGGTGTAGGCAGACCAGGGTCTGTCTCTAGAGCTCCAGGGAGAGAACGGGACACATTACAGAGACAGTGGCATGTAGATGGTACTTAATGTCATGGAGACAGATGGGTCCACATGGGAAGATCCCAAGGACGGAAAAGATAACTAATAACTAGGATTTGGGGTTTGCCAGCTTGTGGGCGCCAGAGAAACCAGTTAAAGAAACTGAAGAAAAACCAGTGAGGTAGGAAAGAAACTGACGCATGTAGTGAGGAGGAAGCCTGGGGAAAAACGTTCTTCAAAAAGAAGGCAATGGACAACTATGTGGAATGCTTTAGGGGGTTGGAGGAAGATGAAAGCAGAGAAGCAACGGTTATATTTGACAAGGCTGTTGACCTTGATTAGCACAGAATTCTGGGACAGAAGCCTGTTTAGAGTGACAATAGTGGGTGGGACAGTGGGGACAGTTGCTTAGTCTAGACCATTCTTTGGAGGTGCTGCTGTGAAGAGGAACGGCTGTGCAGGAGGGGCACGTGGGGCCAAGGGAGGGCTTTGTCTTAGCTCCAGCTGTGCTAATGGGCTGATCCATCAGGTGCAGTGGGACGGCGGGGTGGTAAGGGTGGGCGAGGAGGGACAGGCCCTTATAGGAGTTCCGTCCTTGAGAGAAAGAGAAGGATGAGTTTCAGAGCCCACATGAACGGGGGGCTTGGATAGGTGCGTGGATAGTCCAACCACTGTAACCCAAGGGACCGCAGAGAGATGGGACAGGTGCAGGTGGGCAGGTGGACTCAGAGAAGATGAGATGTGTGTAGTTCTGTCTATTTTCTCCAAGAAATAGGAAGCGAGGTCAAGTGCAAGGAGTAGGGTTGGCTGCTTGAGATTTAAAAAGAAATAGACATATAGTATAAAATAGTTTTGGAAACTGGAAGAAAATCATGTTGCAGATAAATGTAAAGAGAAATAAGGGGACACCACACCCTCTGTGCATACACACACACAACAGCAAGAAAGGGACGAGGAGACAGACCTCACAGCTAAGAGGGACAGAAGGGCCGGAGCGGCCACAGCTACGCTTACTAAGCTCTGCTGGACAAACAACTGCTCTTAAGAAACTGCAGATGAACTGAGCAGCGCTGGACTCTTCTGGGTTTAGACGCGAGTTCTCTTCTGGGTTTAGATATGGTGCAGTTTCCTCTGTAGGCTGACCACTGTCCCCTTGGAGTCACCCTGCCGTCAGTCTCTCTGCTCACTGAGGTGATGTTCCAGAGCAGTCAGAGACAAGGGCACGACACTCCTAAGACCAGATGTTAGGACAGAGCCTGACATCGTTGGCGAGGCGTCGTTGAGCAAAAGCATGGAGCCTGAAGTCTCATAGAGAATGCACGTTCTCCAACTCAGTCACCTTCCAGTGGCAGTGTTGCTATAAAGAGAAGGGCCTTGGTTTCTGATTGCTGCTGTAGCAAATCACCAAAATGCACGGGCTTAAAACAATAGAGATTTATTATCTTACACTTCTGGAGGTCAGAATTGTTAATACATCAGCATTGGAGGAGGCTAATGGGGGAGAGTATGTGTCCTTGCCTTTCCACTGCGACAGGCCACCTGTGTTCCTTGGCTTGTTGCCCCTTCCGGCACCTTCAAATCTCTCTCCAAGCTGAACTCTGCTTCCCTCACCACATTCTTCTTTCCTCACTTTGACTCTCCCAGCCCCCTCTGTTCCTTACAGGGACACTTGTGTTTACACTGGGCCCAGCCATCTAGCACAGGATAATCTCTTCAATCTCAAGATCTTTAACTTAGTAACATTTGAAAAGTCCCTTTCCACGTAAAGTTCTTTTTTGTTCAATTAAATCATAGCTATGTACATTAATGCATTTATGGGGTACAATGTGCTGGTTTTATATACAATTGGAAATACTTAAATCAAACTGGTTAACATAGCCTAATTAAGAAAATGCAGTAAAGGCTATGCATGTAAGGTTCTTATTCACACATTCTGGAGATTAGGATGAGGATATATATAGGGGGAAGGGACCATTACTTTGTCTTCCACAAGAGGCTTCCTGCTCTAAGCACTGTAATAACTTTCTGTTTGGTTTAATCACTCCACTCTGTTTTTCTTGGAAAACTCTACCTCCCAAACTACTTGATTAGAACAGCGTGGCACAGGAGACCTTCCCCTTCTGGTCTTCACTCTTTCCTGCTGTGTTTTACGGAATGTGTGATAGCCTGAAATGTAAAACTTTGCATTTGCTGAATTCTTCCCCCCCTAAAACTTTTCATTTTCTTCAAATGCCTAGAACAATAGGATTTTAGAGGTTTTCAAAAAGTTCTTTATATGAAGCTCTAAGATCAAATATGACATGAAGAAGTTGTTTGCTTTGTTCCATCCTAGAATTTCTTCTGCATTTTGGGATATGTGAGGCTTTGGAAATTTTGGTACATAAAACATTGAGAGCAATCATGCTCCCTAAAGTTTATGATATAATAAATTTAGCAACCCACAAAATCTTCTTATACTAAGGTCTCAGAACTTACAGAGACAGAGTCTCCCTATGTCACCCTCGGTAGAGTGCCATGGCGTCACAACTCACAGCAACCTCAAACTCTTGGGCTTAAGCAATTCACTTGCCTCAGCCTCCCAGGTAGCTGGGACTATAGGCACCCACCACAACACCCGGCTATTTTTCAGAAACAGGGTCTTGCACTTGCTCAGGCTGATCTCAAACCTATAAGCTCAGGCAATCCACCTGCCTCAGCCTCCCAGAGTGCTGGGATTACAGGCATGAGCCACCACGCCCAGCCCCTCAGAAAAATATTATTAACCTAAGATTAATAGCATGAATAATAAAATATCATTATTATATAATATAATATATAATACATTGTATAATATATAATATGTATAATATAAAATATAATACATTGTATAATATATAATACATTGTATAATACATTATAATTATTATAATATAAGATATTATATTATATAATGTATTGTATAATACATAATATATTATATTATATAATTATATATATTATAATATATTATATATAATATATAAAATACATTGTATAATATATATTATATTATATTATATTATATTATATTATATTATACATTGTAGCAAGAATAATAAAAAATATTATTAACCTAAGATAGCATGTTGTTGATGTTTATACCATTTGTCTACAAATTCAGTGTTTTAAGAGTGAGTAAGGCCGGCTGCAGTGGCTCACACCTGTAATTCTAGCACTCTGAGAAGCCAAGGAGGGAGGATCACTTGAGACCTCCTTAGCAAAAGCAAGATCCCATCTCCACTAAAAATAGAAAAAATTGGCCGGACATAGTGGCAAGTGCCTGTAGTCCCAACTACTTGGGAAGCTGAGGCAGGAAGATCACTTGAGCCCAGGAGTTTGAGAAGTTATGAAGAAGTTATGTTTTCTTTGGCTTGTTGCTTATGGCTTATGTTTTCTTTGCTATGAGCTATGATGATGCCACGGAACTTACCCAGGGCACTTTAGTGGGGCCACAAAGCAAGACTCAGTCTCGAAAAGAGTGAGTAAGGGTGCACATGCATGAGGCTGTGTGTTGGTGTAAGATTCTGCCTTGAATCCTGGCAGTCAAGACTCTGATATGCAACTTCAGCTCTGTGGCCTCATGCAAGGTAGATCACCTTCAGAATCTCACTTGACTCCCAAGTAAATAATGAATAATGATGCTGCTCTTCTGGGAACAAGATACAGACTTCCTGACTTTTGTTCACACAAATGCCAAGCTTGCTGTAAATTAAAATTTCACCTCACATAATTCATTTATGCCTTTCTAAACCTCCTCTCAGTTTTCAATTAGATTTGATATGCCTCATTATTTCTCATTTGGCACCATATTTGAATTTTTCCTTTTTTCCATTTTACATTCAGTCTAATATTATTAGCTTTCTTTTAACTCTTGAAGGGATTTCTGTTTGTAACCGATTGTGCCTATTTTTATGTTATAATAAAAACCTAAAATTTGTATATTTGTGAATTAAAATCTCATGATCTACTGCATGCCGTGTGTATGAGGAGATATATAACTGCCAACTCCTAATAATTATATGGTCAGGGTGCTGGCAGGAAACGGGTGACACCTGGGATATGGGAAAGAATTGACTGTAGGGACTGTTCCTGAAGATATGGAAACCATTAGAGAAGGCAATAAGGAATAATATAGCGCCTTGGAGCCACCGATGCTTCAAACAGCAACAGGAGGAGGGTGGCCAGGCCCTGACAAGCCCTGCGGCTGCAGGAGAAGGCCCAGGAGTTACGTGTCCACGGGCAGACCCCACCAGCCAGGGAGGCAAAAGGGGAAGCAAGGGGAGTGAATGTCCCATCCTTCCTCCCACCCTCTGTTCCCTGGTCTGGCTTCCTTTCTTCAAAACAAGCTGGGAGCCAGTGGGCAAGGAGCCAAGTAGACACAGTCCCTACAGGTGATTTCCCAGCACACGGCAAAGTGGAAAAAGGAGAGTGAACTGAAGAGCCAGCAAAAGATGCTCAGCACAGCGGTCTCCCAGACAAAGCATTCTCCCAAAGTGACCTTGGCCTCTGGGGTTTGGTTGTACGTGCATGTAGCATACACACCCCACCATGCTTACGCCCTGACCCCTTGGGTTCCAAGTACTTTTCTTCTCAGCACTGCCACAGGTGGTCTTAGGACCGACCAGCTCATGGAGAGTAAGGCTTGGTCGGTCAACCCACAGTGCAGGCCCCCGGGGCGACTTTCCCTCCCTCCAACCTGGGAAGCCCGCTCCCTCACCCTTCTCTCCTCCATTTCCAGGGTGGAGCTTCAGCATGGGGTCAGCCTACCAGTTTCACAGCTGGCGTGTGTTTGTCATCGTCTGCGCGCTCCCCTGCGTCTCCTCTGTGGTGGCCCTCACTTTCATGCCTGAAAGCCCGCGATTCTTGTTGGAGGTAACACTCGTTATTATAAATATTCACATAGCCAACATGCACAGGAAAGAGTTCTTTGCTAATTCTAGAAAGGTATGTTTGCCTCTTTGGGGGGTATGTTTCTCCTTCC
Organism: Loris lydekkerianus; assembly: GCA_963574355.1. Classification (NCBI taxonomy): domain Eukaryota; kingdom Metazoa; phylum Chordata; class Mammalia; order Primates; family Lorisidae; genus Loris; species Loris lydekkerianus. The sequence goes on along the minus strand of CAUYPK010057007.1, from coordinate 50,805 downwards.
TACTGTGAAATTCTGGAGGGTTTGGCTTCATGGAGACATGCTTTGAACCACCAACACATGGAAAGCTGTCTCATGGCCAGAAAACATTTGTGTTCCACCTTACACAAATAACTTTTTACTCAGTGAAAAGAACATGGCTTATTGTTATAGAAATGGGATTTTATTATCTGAGGGTACTTATTTCTAGTTGTAGGCATATTCTTTGAATTGCTAATGTATTCTGTGATATCCAAATAGTCTGTCTGTTCCAATGGGATATACCTAAACACATTTGCACAATTATGCCTCATTTAATCTTGTGATACAAAATGGTTATTGGAAAATCGGGGAAGGTAAGGGTGTCTGTCACTCCTAGAACTTCACTGTCTGCTCCCATTTCTTAGGTTGGAAAGCATGATGAAGCTTGGATGATTCTGAAGCTGATTCATGACACCAACATGAGAGCGCGGGGTCAGCCTGAGAAGGTCTTCACGGTGAGTCTGCTCCTCAGAGAATTCACAATGCCAGGGACTGGGATGTGCTTTCTGTCTAGGACAAGACTAGAAATACTGTAGGCTATGCAAGCCAGATAGTCCCTGTCACAACTACTCAACTCTACCACTGTAGCAAAAAATCAGCCATTGACAACATGTAAATAAATGGGTGTGACTATGTTTCAATAAAACTTTATTTATAGAGATAGGCACAGTGCTGTGTTGGGCCCATAGATTGCCAGACCTCCACCCATGCCTATGTAGGACCCCAGAACTCTCTGGTTGGTCAAATGATAACACCAACCCAAGAGATGGAGTTAGGTGGAAAGAATACCTTTATTTCTCAGACATATTCTCTGATTGCGAGGCTCAGAACCTGAGGGCAGGAGGCCCTTGGTTGTAGGGACCAACCGCCAATTCTCCTTGACTTGCTGTCAGAGGAGGTCTGGCCTCTGTGGGTCTGTCTCCTCTGCTCAGCCAGGTCACTGCGCTTGCCCCAGTCACCCAGCTGAAATTACTTCTGGCTGCTCAGCCGAAGAGTTCAGAACATAGGGCCTCCTAGATAAAGCAATTACATATGGGTTCAAAACCTAGGTCACTCACTTGCTGTGTGATCTGAGCAAGTAACATCAAGGTTCTGAGCTTCAGTTTCCTTATCTATGATTAGAATAAAGCCCAACTGGTAGATTTATTAGGAGGGTCAAATGAGAAAATGTATGTAAAGCATTTAGCAAAATGTCTGGCACATCGTAAGTACTCCATAAACAGCAGCTAATAATATTTATATATCTACATATTAAGATAAACACATCTGTGCAGATTATTATAGATATACATGTACATTCACATATACACGTCTGTATATCTGTGTATACATCTATGTGTGTATATTATCCATATATTAATATGGATATATTATACATGTTCATGTATTAATATATATGCACAGTTGTAGATATATACATATATAATTACATATGTACCATATCATATGGTCATATGAATATATTATGCATATTCATATATGTACACAGCATGTGCATTTATATAAAAGCACGTGAAAATCTATTAAGGCCTTTAAAAAGTTAATTTCAAAATCAGACAAGTTCATTTACATTAGAAGGAAATAAAATTTTTCTCATAAATGGAAGAGCCAAAAAATACCACCCATATAATGTTCTTGAAAAAATAACTTGATGTATTCAAACCAGATTAAAACAAAACCGAAAATTCAAGAAGTGTGAAGTCCCGCAGTGACTCAGGCCTGTAATCCTAGCTGTCTGGGAAGCCGAGGCAGGTAGATTGCCTGATCTCACGGGTTTGAGACCAGCATGAGCAAGACCAAGACCCCATCTCTAAAAATAGCCAGGCATTGTGGCAGGCACCTGTAGTCCCAGCTACTTGGGAGGCTGAGGCAAGGGAATTGCTTGAGCCCAGGAGTTTGAGGTTGCTGTGAGCTGTGACACCACAGCACTCTGCCGAGGGCAACAAAATGAGACTCTGTCTCAAAAAATAAAAAAATAAAAAAATCAAGAAGTAAGTTAAACATGTGTCAACAATAATTATTTTCAGAAGGATAATAGATCTACAACAAATGTCAAAATATATTTTAAAAATACAAAACAATTATTTTTTTAAATTCTATAACAATTTTCTATACCTAAAGCCATAGAAGTTGGAAACAGCAAGAACATGCAAGAGTATTTTTATAAAAATATAGGCTAGACTAGAAAACACTTTTGAAAAATTAAAAAATAGCTAAAATTAGAAATACTTTTTAAAAACTTTGAACACAGAAAAAAGGAAAAAAGCATAGCTCATTTATAAGGAGTTAGGAAATGAAATAATATTTTTTAAATAAGAAGTCTTAGGTTAAAAGTAGAAATATTAGTTTATAATAAATGCGAATAGTGTAAACATTCCTATTAAAAGAGAAAACAGTCAGATTTAGACAAAACCCCAAATCAAGCATGTATATTTTGTATGCAAGAAAGTGGCACAAAATACCCTTATTAGTGACAATGTTGGTCCCTAGGTTCCCAGGCACATTTTCAAGTAACATCTAACACTCCCAGAAATGGAAGAAGAAACAATTATACTATGGCAAAGCAGTGTGACCAATCAGAAAACTAATCTCTGGGTTTCCTGACAAAAGAAGGCAAAAGATAAATTTAATGGATCATGTCATTTTTGACATGAAGTAAATGGAACGTGTATCTGTTTTTCAGGCAAGGCCAGCTTCATCTACTTGTAATTTGCAGAAAGTTTATGCACAGGCCATATTATAAGGGATTTTGAACAATATAATAAATGTTATCATCAATACAACTATTTATAGTACATAAAGGCAGGGATCTTACACATGGTCATTTCTTAGATCAATAATTAATCAAAACTTGCTAAAGCAAGGTAGCCATGTGGGAAGCCAGAAAAAGGTAATCTAAGTATGTGGTTTCAATTTGATGTGGCTGAATGTGAGCACAAGCTATCAAAGAAGCAGAAATTTATTTCCAATATATATATTTCACTTCATTATACGTACATGCACGTAGGCGCCCACATGCCCAGCACACACCCCAGTCTCACTTTCTAATGGCTTCTCAGTCTGGACACCAAAGCCCTGTCCCTGTCTACTCTCCCATTCCTCTCTGCAGCGACACTCATCTTCCAGCTCCTCAGACCTGGTGTTTTACCTAATCCGCCACCCTGCTGCTATTTTCTCTGCATGGAATGTTCTTCAGACTCTAGTTACAAATGTGGTTTTCAATGAGGAAAGCCTGTCTAAATTAATTTAAATTGGATGCATAAAACTTTTCGGAATTAGCTATAGTTTTAAATCTATCGATATATGCAGTCATACAATTAGACTAAAACGTTCTAGAACAGGCTTGGGGTGACATACGGTAAGACAGCAGGAACGTAGAAAGTAGGATTTTCAGTGGTTTATAAATAACATCAATTACAGTTCTTAAAACATGTGAAATCATGTCTCCATAAGCAGTCCCCTGCTATCTTATTTGTTCATTTTATTTTTAGTTAGGAAATAAATTTTTTTTAATGTAAGGGTGGACTTCAATCTAGCCTCTATCCAAATCATCACAGACACTTAAACAGCAACATTTTCTCTGCAGTGTCCTGCAATACTGGAAGATCAGTAATGGATGTACTCAATTAAGGGCCTAGAAACATTAAGTCTCTGCTTTTGAGTACATGTACAATAGAGGAAAAGTATTTTTAAATTAAAGGGTCATAAGGCTGAAGAGATCTTGAGACACCTTCTGGAGACTGATCCCCCCTCTCAGCCAAATGATGATAAAACCCTTTATTTAGCAAAGACCTTCTGAGAAGATGTCTCTGCAGGGCCTCATTGCCCTGCTTCCCGCGCCCAGCTAGAAATTACTTTTCTTAAGTAAGACATCTTTGTCTACTTGGCCAGAAAGAAGCTACTGCGTCTCTCATCTGGTATAACATGAGAGACGACAAGAGTCCCCGAATCACCTCTGTTAAAAACTGGCCTTGGTACCTGGATTCTTACGATAGAATTGCCACTATGGATGTTGGCAGCGTCTCCAAAAAGATCTGTTCAAAACCCTTGCAGGGGTAATGTGTGCACTTCTCCACGTCCTCTCAGATTTATCAAAAACGGATAAATCTTCATTAACAGGACAAGGTAGGCCAGGTCCACAAAGGAACCCCTCTTTCTTTATTTTCTCTTTTCAGGATTCTGTCTTCTATCTTGGTGTTGAAACCATTGCTTCTGTCTTGTGGTTCTTTTCCTTAGCAAAAGGAGGTTACCTTAAGTCATAGATGCAATTTTTTTACACTGACCCTCTAGCATTTGTTTCCCTATATTGCTGAAAAATCAGTGTTGATGCCTGCAGTCCACACTCCTTCACTTAACTTTGCATCATGGTCAGCACTGTGGGTTTCACTGTGGAAGAAAGAAAGAAGAGCCATCCTGGTGCTCTAAGAACAAGTGCTTTAAGAACCACTGTTAGCGCTGAAATTCATCAAGCAAGAAGGTTTCAAAGGCATATACCTCCAGGTGTATACAGTCACTTTCATCAAAATAATTCTTAATCCAGAAACTATTCTATCTGGATATTTTAATCTACTAATTGTGTCTTTGCCGTTATGATCAGAGAAGGTCATTTGGTTTTCGTATTACCCATTTCTACTTACCCCTTCCCCATTTCTCTGTCCTTCCTTCTTACTCAGTCTTTATTTGGTTCTTTTAAGTGCCAGTGGTCTCGTATACCTATGGAGTGATAATCAATACTGCTTAGTTTTTACTGGAGTCAGTTTCACTCCTGTACAAATTGCTAACCTAAGCCCAGCAACTTCAGAGAAGGGAACTCAGCGCTTTGCACTTCGTTGCTCTCTACAGGTAAACAAAATCAAAACCCCTAAACAAATAGACGAGCTGATCGAAATCGAGAGTGACACAGGAACGTGGTACAGGAGGTGTTTTGTTCGGATCCGCACAGAGCTGTATGGAGTAAGTAACAAGCCCTGCATTGAGTGTCAACCTGCTGCGTGTAGGGTGGTCAGAGAGGGGCTGACTGTGCTTGTCCCATGAGAGGGGCTCTTCCCCCCTGCCCTGGACACCCGACTCCTGCACTGGGACCAGACCTTTGGATCCCTTTGGATCAGAAGTTATCAGTACATTCATCTGTGGGAAAAGGAAGGCATTAGGCCCGGGGGCTTGGCAGGGATGGGGTGCCTTGAAGTTTTGAGTCACTTTGTCCATTTGCCTCCAGGAAGCTGAGAAATGAAAGTTCCTTCTATGGCCTATTTAACTCATGTTTTAAGTTGAAATGAATTCAACCCAACAAAAACTCAGCTTCTGTCTAATTTGGTGGAAGGGTGGGGTTTGGGGTTGGCTAAGTAACTGCATTAGAAAACTAACTCTCTAATATTTCACAGATTTGGTTGACTTTTACGAGATGTTTCAACTACCCAGTCAGGGAAAATACAATAAAGCTTACAATTGTTTGGTTCACCCTGTCATTTGGGTAAGTGATATTTAAATTCTTGGCAAGCGAAGTTGTCAAATGTTTACATTGCTACTTCCAGCCGAGCTTGCTGCCTTTTCTTCTGCTGCTTGATTCTATTAACCTGCTAGGAAAGATTTTTTTTTTTTTTTTTTTCAGCTTAGATTTGCTGACAGCTGTGGTTTTTACGAACCAATTATTTTATTTATCTTTTCATAAATCCGGGGTGGCAAAACCAAGAGTGTTTGGAAAGCCTCAGACCATTTGCCCTGGGACTTCTCCACCATCCACTCTCGGCCCAGCCCCACCAGGCTCTCTGCGCTTCTTGGACATTCCAGAACTGTTCCCATCTCAGGCCATTGTGCCAGCCCTCTGCCTGGCACCCTTCCCCAGTTGTCTGCCCTGCTCCTTTCCTCACCTCTTCCAGTCTACCCTCAGATGTCACCTTCTCACTTTCCGTAACCACCTTTTTTTAAATTTCAGCCCCTCCGTCATCTTTATTCTGTATAGAGAATACAGTGTGGCTAGCCTTTCTGAAAACCCCATGAGGACAGGGTTTTATTGATCCATATCCCTGGCACATAATAGGAGCTCAATAAATAGCTGTTGCCAAGTGAATAAAACTACCGTGTGTATGTTCTAGGAAAAGAGGAGGTGGGAAGAAAATGTCCAAATTTGATCTGCTAATCACTGACATTACTTAGAATGTGTGTGCACAGCTCTTTTGTTGTGTAATTCGCTGTTTAGAAAAAGACATTTAGATAATATCCTACACTTTCAGGTCGGTGGGCTCTCCATGCCTAGAAGAGCCTAGTATCTAAGCTGCAAGCTCATCTCATAACAACCCAAAACTCAAACAGGCGAACAATCAAAGGTGACCGTTCCTTCCCAGTGTCGGTTGAGGTGGGACAAGAGAAAGAAGGAAGCTGGGTTTGGGACACCTAGCAGCTCGTTCTCTGGTGACTTGGTTAACTGTGTGACTTCAGGACACAGCTTTGTCTCAACTCCTCATTTCTAAATTAAGAGAGTTGATTTAGAATATGTAAAATAACTGCCACCCAAGTTCTAGAAAATCCATTAATCTCTGGAGGAAGGGAAGGCTGGAAATTTACTATAGTAAGTGCCTACTGTGTGCTCAAGCACTGGGTCAGGTGCAAAGGCAGGTGAGAGGAAAGTCCTGCTGTCCAGGTGTGGAGAATGGTAATCATTATCTGGTTTGCTTATTTCGTTTACTTATTCATTATTGACCAGGTGTTAAGCTTTATGATTTCTTTACTCTTTGCTGCTATGTCCCTGGGATCTCAGCAGTGCCTAACATTTAGTGATTGCTCGGCAAATGTTTGCAGGATAAATGAAAAATCAGCCGAGACCCCTCCACATCATTGATGGTGGATGTTCCAGGGCAGTATGCATCCCTTATTATTGCCATTCTAAAGTTCTTCTGCTCCACACATCTGATGGGGAGCAGTGCCATAGATGCCCCCCCCCCCGACTTGTTTCTTACTCAATGACCATTCGCACACCCCACAGAGATTAATTCACTATCTATGGAGGAAAGTGGTTGGACTCTGTGGCATCGTGAGGCAAAGAGGTTTCAGGAATCCTACGACAGTGATGATGATTGGAACACTGTCTACATGCTAAATGTTTTGCATGCCGTTTAGTCTGAGCAAGCACCCACGAAGGTAGAGATGACCATCATTCCCATGTTACAAATGAGCAAGTGAGGCTTAGAGAATTGGCCCAAGTGCATGAAGCTGGTAAGTGCCACAAGCAGGATTCAAACCCAGCCTATCTGCCTGCAAACGTTATGCTCATAACCACTTCTTTCTTTGTGTAGTTAAGTGTCACTGGGGATAAAGTCACTCAAATGTGAGTGCACATCAGAAGAATCACCTAGAAGATTCCACTGCCAGAGCTTTTGATTCATCAGCTCTCAGTGGAGTCTGGGTTTGCATTTCAAAGAGGTTCGTGGGTGATGCTGATGCTTCTGGTCCAGGGAGCCCACTTTGGGAACTAGTATTTTAAAGTAGCACTGTCTGATTGAAATGTGGACTATGGATGTCATAGAAAATTTCTAGTAGCTGGGAAGCAGGTGAAATTAATTTTAATTCTGTGTTTCATTCATCTCATTCTGCCCAACATAGTATCATTTCAACAATCAACATAAAAATTATTGACTAATTATACTTTCTTTTTCTCATAAGTCTTCAAAATCCTATGCTATTTTATATGTATAGCATATCTCAATTTGGACTAGCCACATCTCAGCTGCCTGGTGGCCACCTGTGGTCAGTGACTACTGTACTGAACTGCACAGCAGCACAACCCAGCTGTCAGAATAGTACATTAGAGGCTGGGAGACACCAAGGAGGAATTACATGGATTTTTAGATAACAACCTGAATGTCCTTTCCATAACTTGAACCATCTTGAGAAACAGGGTCCTGCCCCCAGGTTAGCAGTATCACCGTAGTGTAGGAACCAAGAAAGCATCTCCATTAGTGGAAGAGTCATTCAGGGCTCTCATTCAGAGCTCTCAGATCCTAGGAGTTTGTGCCATGAAACTAGGAAGTAAGGTTTCTCAGTGTGGCCTAGGACAATGAGAAAGACACCAGGGTAGGATGCCAGATGTCTTCATCCATTTGTGCTGCTGTAACACAGTACCACAGTGCAGGCAATTTATAATAACAGAATTTTTTTTAATTTTTTATATAGATGGGGTCTTTCTATGTTGACCAGGCTGGTCTCAAACTCCTGGCTTCAGGCCATCCTTTTGCCTCAGCCTCCCAAGGTGCTGAGATTATAGGCAAAAGCCACCATGTCCAGCCAATAATAGAAATTTATTTCTCACTGTCCTGGAGGCTCAAAGTCCAAGATCAAGCCACTGGCAGGTTCAATGTCTGATAATGATTCAGCAGTTTTTTCCCAAGATGGCGCCTTGTTGCTGAATCCTCCAGAGGGGACAAACACTGCCCTCACATGGTGGAGGAGCAGAAGAATGAAAAGGAAAGGAGACAGCTCTCTCACACTTTTTAAAAGGACACGAATCCCACTCATGAGGGCTCTGCTGTGGTGACCTAATCACCTCCTAAAGACCCTACTCTAATACTATCACATGAACTTGGGAGGACACATTTAGATGACAGCATCATGTGTGGGTATAGAATGTCTTTCATCACATCTCTTCCCAGAGGAGGGGTTCAGGAATTACATACATGTGGTTCTCCAGATAACCCTAGACCATCCTTCTAGCTTGATTTTTGCAGATTGATGGTAGGGGGTGGGGTAACCTGGATTACTGTATGATTTATTTATAATGCCAGAAGGAGCCAGCGCTTCTTTGGGAACCACTACTGCTCTGAAAACATTTGGGAGGTGTTCATTGCCTCTGATGCACTTGTGTCTTTGCAAACTCTTATTTCTTTGTCTTTGCAGGTACTATGGATTATCTGTTTGGTTCCCTGATGTCATTAAACATCTGCAGTCCGATGAATATGCATCACTAACTAGAAATGTGCAGAGAGATAAATATGCAAATTTCAGTATTAACTTCACAATGGAAAATCAGATCCATACTGGAATGGAATACGACAATGGCAGGTCTGGAAACTTTGAAATAAACTAATTTACTAGCTGGTCACAAGAACGTATTTCTGGTTACCTTCACTGTACTAAAACATGAATAAATTTGTTTGGTTTTTTTTTTTAGTTTGTACATTTAGTCACTTTCACGGTGAATTTGAATACTTCCAAATGGGCCTTTAAAACAAGATGCTCATCTATCAGTTACTTCACATAGAGCTATTTTTGAAACTGTCGTGTTCATATTTATTAAAGCACCAAGTTGCTTCATATTTATTAAGTAGTGGAACTGACCGATGTGAAAAAAAATTTAGAGAGATGTTGAAGAGCGCTGACGGTAAGTTAGGGTACAGAAGAATGAGGAGTATGAGAAAATAAGGTGGGCTACAGGATTGAATTCAGAGAAGAAATCTGAAATGTAATGAGTCTTCACTTTCTCCACTAGACTGATTCCAAAATTGGGGTGTTTAAGGAAGAGTTTCAATAAGAGAACAGGAGACTCTCCAAAGTTAAGGGTTTTGAAAAGATGGAATGAATGTATGAGCCAGGGGTTCTGGAGAATAAGATCTGAAATGCTTCTTGCTGACCAGGAAGAACTGGCTGAGGGAGGTGGATCTGGGTCATTCTTTCAGAGAGGGAAAGAATAGACCAGGTCCTGGTTTATACTCATATACTTGTTGTCGGTGCAAATAATTGCTGGTGTAAGTTTATGATTGTTTCCATTATTAAGAAATTGTTCGAATTTCAAAAGTGTTAAAAGTATAAATCTAAAATAATCAAAGTTGCCCAGGGCAAAAAACTAGTTCAGGGAAATGAAAAAGAATTTGTAGGATGCTTATGATCTGTGTAACAGACAGGGGAGTTACTAACTGGGAGGAAACTGTCCCTAGGCTAGCAATTCAGTGAGGGGCCTAATCATAATCTGAGCAGTACAGGAGCACCTTCCCTCTCCCACATAAAACACAGCAATCGTGTTTCACACAAACCTCAGGGTCAAGTCCTCTGTCATTCTAAGGTGAACACTGACTTTGTTTAGTTAAGAAAGTGTTGTTACTGCATCAGAAATTTCCACTTGATATTCGTGTCCCTCTCTTATCTGTTACAGTTCAAGCTGGATAGTCAATCATCACTTAGAATTTTTTTACATTAATAACATAATGATTAATCATTTTAATAATATTAAAATCCTTGTAATACATACATTATGCATTTATTTTAAAAAGTGATAGAAAAGAAACTTTTGTCCTTCGGGAAATTTTGAAAAATCACCAACTGGCTCATTTTTTAGAATATAGCTTTCTCTATTTAACATCATAAAATGGTGATTCTTTCTGTGCTGATAACCCCCACCCTGGACTATAAGGAGACAGAGCAAGGTGTGGGAGGCACTTCACAGGCAGACTGTTCCCGGAAGAGCACAGGAGAAATGGGCAGCAGTGGTTATCTCTGGAGAACCATTCAGAGGAACCATTCAGAGGAACTGAATGGCCCGGGGATGGGTGTGGACAGCCTTGTTTATTTCCATTTTCAACCTTTTGAATTTTGTTCCGTGAGTATTCTGTGTGCACATTATCTATTCAGAAAAATAAAATTACCCTCAGCAAATTCAGTTCCATTTCAGAAAATTGGTAATCATCCTAAAATGCACCATTATTTAGCCTCCTTCATTGCCTTTAGATTGTTTTACTCTGGGCCCTGGAAGGGGGGATGGAAAACAAAATTATTTTTTCAAGCTGGTTGGTCTGTGAGGCCACAGTGTATTTTGAACCAACAAATGCAATCGAGCTTTGGGGTGAAAATAAATTTGAAAGTACTCAATAGTGAGTGTATTGCTTTTAAGTCAGCTCACCTGCCCAGAAGGATCAGTTCCTTTCTGCCCCTATATAAGATAACACATAATATATAAGAGCAATATTGATGTAAGAACCCCGTCCTCTCAGTGAACAAGCATTTTCCTCTCAGTGACTGGCTAAGTATCATTCACAGTCTCTTAATAAAGTACCAGGATTCGTTGATGAATATGTATCGCTGCTGCTAGGAGTCTTTATCAAAGGTGATGAGGCCTGAATCATAGACTCTTACGAGACATTGTGAGCATTATGACTGCTACCATCTTCACCACCCAGAATTCCCCTTACAATGCCCCAAAATGTTAATGCCAACCATGAGAATCATAAAAAACAGTTAAGGAATAATACCCCAAAATGTATCTGAACAGATTTCATTTTCCACATGTTTCTGAAAATAAGCAGGGGTCTCATAATTCTGTTTGTTTCAAGCACTATCTGTTGGCTGTGAGAAGTAAAACACTCCTGGAAATGGGTGTGAGCTAAGAGTTTCTAAGTCGGTCAGTCATTCTTCATATAAATGAAACAGAATTCTCTGCCCTCTCTTCAGGATAATCAGAAGTCCCTGTGCTAGAAGGCAGAAGCTCTGGGTTTTCATATTAGGAAACAGAATTTTACTTTAGTAAAATTTACCAAGTTCAAGTTGTAGAACATCTTCAAGTTAGAGCCATTAACCCCAAGTAGAGAATTTTCAGGTAAAGCCATGAAGAAATAAAAGGATGAGATTGAAAAATAAAGAATCAGTAGCCACAGGTAATCCCCCAACACTCTATTTTCAACTGCACACCTCACAAAACCACTTACCAACATCACAGAAATCTAAGGGAAGTTATCAGGTCATCTCTTCTCCTAGTGGCAAAGAATATTGGTGAGCAATGAAAGAGCCAAACAACAAGCTGGATGAGGAAAAAGAGGAAAGCAAAGAGCTTACAGCGTCCATACACTTAGGTCCTTTGTAATTAAGAAAATCCACAGTGGGGCACCACGTCGCTAAACTGGTTTGACTTGACTTTGAACTCAGATAGATACAAGTCCTTGATATAAACTTTTGTGTGTCTATTGGACAGATTTCTAGGGGTCAAGTTCAAATCCGTAACTTTCAAAGACTCAGTTTTTAAGTCCTGCACCTTTGAGGATGTGACTTCACTCAACACCTACTTCAAGAACTGCACATTTATTGATACCGTTTTTGACAACACAGGTAGGTGTGCTACTGAGCACCCAGCTCCTGGCAGAGATGTGATAAACAGGTGACAGGGTGGGGAGAGGCTTATGTGGGAAGTGGATATTAAGGAGTGAATGAACCACATCAGGTTGGTCCAAAGTAAGCTTGTATTGTTTGTCTTGTCAGATTTAATGCAAATGGCATTTGCCAAAGCTCAAAGTTGGCAAAAAGAACATGTCCTTTGGAGAATCATTTTCAAAGCAAAGTATTAACCTGTAATTTATTTAATAATCCTGGTTTCAAAATCTGGTGTTTGCTTAGGAGAACATGCTTTCGTTAACAGAGATGGAGGGCATGTGGCTAATGCTTGATCAGATAAAATTTTTTAGCCCAAGCCATATAATGGGGTTTGAAAATCCTGCTGGGGTGAGGGGAGGGAGGAAGAAGGGAAACAAACATTGGTTGGACACCTACTGTCTGCTGTTTCCTACTGTAGTTCACTAGCCATTCATTATCTCTGTTTTCACAATAGGTGAGGTGTAGAAAAATTAAGTAATTTGGTCATAATCATAGACCTAGTAACAGCTGGTGTTTGAAGCTGGGTTTATCTGATTTCAGAGCCCCCATCCACTGGTCTGTTTGTCCTATTAAGCGAGTCCAGCATAACAGCCTGGCATTAGCAGGAGGATCAGTGTGTACCCTGTTGCCAGCCCTGCCTTCCAGGGCTCAGACAGGAGCCAGCTCTGCCCAGCTCCCAGTGAGAATGGGAGCAGGTGTCTCTGGTTTTCGGTTTTTAAACAGTGCTATCTGTCACTGTCCTCTAATCCACTCAACCTCAGAAGATCAGCTTTTTTAGCTGATCTCGATCAGTAAGCAAGATACCAGTTTTGATTCTCACAGTCCTTTAGCAGAACCTACCATCATCTGCAGGTTTCTTAAATGGTTCCATGTTTAAGAAATAAATGCTAAATGTAGTCAGTATAACCTGGCTTATTGTACCCTCAATGAATCCCCAACAATAAAAAAGAAATAAAATAAAAAAGAAATAAATGCTAATGACCTTCTGATGGGGCTGACTCCTGTCCCTCAGTGGATTCATCCACATAAACCTGAAGTTATTATATAAATTCAATCTCAGGAACCCAAGGAAAGTTCTGTTCCTTCTCTGTGCCCCGGAGTCCCATAAAATGGAGATAATAAGGCTGACTTGTGCATGATCTGAAACAAATTGTTTTTATTATTGTAGTATACAAGCTATCAGTACTAGAATGATAGTCTTTATATAACAATAGTTAGAACAAAGTAATATTGTAAAGGGGTAAGCAAGTAATATAATTAACTATGGCCAAGCATAGGAAATCAGAGGATAACTGGACTCTTTAACCTAATTTATTCCTTTATTCAACAAAGGTATTTTGTCATTCAGCTACTTTGTAATGTGAGGTCCTGGACTAAACCCTATGCGTTGGCCGGAAGCAGACACAAAAAGCCAAGCCAGCCCAGGGACAAAAGCCTGCCAGGAATTTATAAGACCATGAATCCCTTTTGAATGGGCTTTCTGATGTTGGTGCACACCTGTTAAGACCTTGATGAATCATCTTTGTTGTTACTGTTGTCTCTACAGATTTTGAACCATATAAATTCATTGACAGTGAATTTAAAAACTGCTCATTTTTTCACAACAAGACGGGATGTCAGATTACCTTTGATGATGACTATAGTGCCTACTGGATTTATTTTGTCAACTTCCTGGGGACATTGGCAGTGTTGCCGGGGAACATCGTGTCTGCTCTTCTGATGGACAGAATTGGGCGCTTAACAATGCTAGGTATGGACTTGGTTTCATGTACAATAAACGGCTGCCCCTGCAATCTAGAGTAGGGATTTTCAACCTTTGTGCCGTGACACGCTGGTGTGCCGTGAGAGGATCATCTTTTAGATGTGCTGTGAAAAATATAAAGATCATTAATTAATTCATTTAATTCATGATTAATTAAAGATCATTAATATTTTCAAAAGAAGTACAAGGCAAGGTAAGTATATTTTTTACTCTTTTTTTTTGATCACCGTAATCTAAGTGTGCTGTGGAAGTTTAACGATAGGTTCAAGTGTGCTGGGAGATAAAGGTTGAAAAACCCTGATCCAGAGGGAGCCTGTTTCCCACAGTATTTATTCCATCCATCCCCAGCCTCCATGGACCCCTTAGACATTTGCATCCCATGTGGAGAAATCCCTTAGCCCTTTTATTAGAACTAAATTATAGTGAAAATTATGTCTAATTACATTTCATTGGGGCAGTTTCCCTGAGTTAACAGACTGAAAAGCTAATTATGTGTAACTAATGTATATTTTTCCACTTAAGTAGCTGAGTAATGGATGATGTGTATTTGGGACTTGCTGTGATCACAAGGCGGTTGGAGAAACAAACCTTTCATACACGTGAATGTGCCTGTATTTGAGCTTTCCGAAACCCAGTCTACAGCTTCCACTTAGAATTCAATTTTCCTGAGATATCTCAAAGACCCAACAGTCCTTACTCTACTAAGATGGCAGGAAACATTCCAGCCTTTTCTTCCATTGTTGGCAGGTGGCTCTATGGTGCTTTCGGGGATCAGCTGTTTCTTCCTTTGGTTCGGCACCAGTGAATCCATGATGATAGGCATGCTGTGTCTGTACAACGGACTGACCATCTCGGCCTGGAACTCTCTTGATGTGGTCACTGTGGAGCTGTACCCCACAGACCGGAGGTATGTTGATATGGGCCTCTAGGAAGAGGCACTTTAAGACTTGTAGGATCACTGAAAAATCACTAAAAAGCAAGCCAAACTGTCACTTCCCCCAGGAAAGTGAAAATCAAAAGAAAAAAAATCTGATTTATAAAAAAAGATAGAGATTATATATCGTAACAGCCTGGATAGAATTGGAAACCTTCCTTTTAAGTAGAGTATCACAAGAATGGAAAAACACCCATCACATGTACCCAGTACTAAATTGGAACTAGTAGATTAACACCTACATGCTCACATGACAGAAAACCTCAATGAAATTTGAGCAGGGTGGGAGGTAGATAAATTCCCACCCAACAAGTACACTGAATAGGTGTATGACACAATACCTGAGTGGAGGACACCTACAAATTGGACTTTAACCTCACAAATGCAAACTATGGAATCTAACTATTTGTGCCCCCACATTAATCTGAAATTTTTAAAAATATGGACTTATAAGTTATAGTTTCCATTTATAACTTATACAAAGAAAATGTAGGCCAGTTGCAATGGTTCACACCTGTAATCATAGCACTTTGGGAGGCTAAGGCAGGAGAATCACTCAAGACGAGGACTTAGAGACCAGCCTGGGCAATATAGCAAGACCCCATATCTAAAGAGACCCTGTCTCAAAAACAAAAAGAGATAAAGAGGAAGAAAAGGAAGGAAGGAAGGAAGATTAAGTGCAGGGGACTATAGTTCCTGGCAGGAATTAATAGGGCAGAAGAACCAGTGAAGAATTTAATTGCGTCCATGACTTAGTCTGTTGGCTAACAATATAAGGAAGCTGTAATGAAGAGGTGAGGATTAGAATTTAATAATCTATCGTGGCCCACATTTTAAGAGGCTGATCAATCTTGAGAGGGTCATTACCTTGTGTTTGCAGGTGTCTGCATGAGCTCTGCATTAAGCAACCACAAAGAGGTCTCTAGAACATACCTCTTGACCTTCCTAGTTTGTTGGAGGAAAGCCCAATATGTGTCTAGTTCAAGGAAAAAAAAAAAAAAAAAAAAAAAGATTGCTCTCAAAATGGAGACCCAGAGACTCTGTGCCTCATATCAGAGAAAGGACTACAAAGTAGGGCTCTAGGGTAGAGTGTCAGCAGCTGGATAACTAAAAGATAGAAGCTCCAATTTGCCTTTTGCCATGGGCTAAGACAGGTGACCTTTGCCTTCTTTTATTTCATGTCCAACTCCCATGCTTTGTTACCAGGGAAGCCCTCCAGGCCAGAGAATTGAGTCAGTATTATCTAGACTTACAAATGGAGGAGGGTTTTCTCCTGAAACCATGCTGAAATGTTTGGGGTCTCAATTTGCAGCTGCTCCTGAGTTCCTCCTCTGGGCTCGTTCCTTTGGTCCTTTGCCCGCAGTGGGTGCCTCCTCTGAGTGCACAGACTTCAACTTACACTACTTCTTCTAGAACATGCATTACTGACTTAGCAGGAGCCCCATACCCATCTCCTGACAGAATATCTGACCCTCAGGAACTCCGGAGGTCTGCTTATCAAATATTTTAATTCAGATCCTCAGTGAACCTCCTAATAAGCATTCAGTCTCTGTGCAGTTTCCTTCGTTCATTCAACAGATTTTAATACTGCGACTTTTGTGGGCAAGGCCCTGAGGTGAATGTCCTGGCCTGTGGGATAGGGGTGCTGCCAAAGCAAGATTAAGAATCTACAGCTTTCATTGAGCTTTCTTTCATCAACCTCTCATTCTGCACATGGGGCAGAGATGAAGATTTCACTATGCTTTTAATATAAACCCCTCTATGTTGCAGCAAGGCTAGGTCACAGCCTCCTTCCTTTCTGTTTTACACTGTCAGGGTCTGTACTATGTTAGATGAATCAGCTGCCGATCCCCCTGCCATGAGGAATGGAAGGATGAGTCTTGTCCTCTGGCAAAAATCTGGCTTTAAAAAAAAGCACACACAAATTGGGCAAGTCCTTCCTATGAGAAGCATGGACTTCTGTTTCTGTTATTGGAAAGGTTAGACAGTAACTGAAATAAAAACAGAAGTTGCTATTTGGTTTAGCTCAGGTCTTCTGAGAAGCAGCTGTCAAGCCGGAGTGAAGGGGGGAGGAAGGGATAGTTGGGAGGAGACATCCCAGAGTATCCAGCAGTCCAAGGAAGGTTTGGAGGGGGGGAAGGATTATGACAACATCAGCCTCACAGATGTCCTATATGTCCCAGAAAGCACTGCCATAGTATTCTTGTCACAGTCAGTCATTGGTTGGGAGGAGCACATGGGAAATGTGACCTTCATACACACACTTGCCCAATAACCCAATAACTTGAGGGTCTGCAAGCTGCACTCTCACTGTAGCTGGCAGACATCCTCCAGCACGGAAGCAGACATTATCAGATAATTTGCAAGAAGTCTTTTTCTCCAGTAATCTAGAAGATAACTTGTCCTCCAGAGCATCATGGCCATGGTAAATTAGCTAGTATTATTAGCTAGTATGCAAACATGTTTGAGACTGAAACCTTCTCTTCCATCTTTACCATGTTTCCCTGGGTCATATTAGAAGGTGTCACTTCTAACTCAGCTATTAGAGGAAAATGTCAGCTGTCTTCTGTGCAGCCTTTTCTCCCACTAGGGAATAGAATACAGTGTATGGAATAGAATTCTGTTTAAGGGCTGTGTTTTACTTATTTTGTGTGTGCTCCTATAACAAAATACATGAGACTGAATAATTTATAAAGAAATCTATTTTCTCAGCTCGGCACCTGTAGCTCAGAGGCTAGGGCACCAGCCACATACACTGGAGCTGGCGGGTTCAAATCCGGCCCAGGCCTGCCAAACAACAATGACAACTACAACAACAAAATAGCCAGGTGTTGTGGTGGGCGCCTGTAGCTCCAGCTACTTAGGAGGCTGAGGCAAGAAAATCGCTTAAGCCCAAGAGTTGGAGGTTAGTGTGACAACACAGCACTCTACCGAGGGCGACATAGTGAGACTCTGTCTCAAAAAAACAAACAAAAAAATCTCTTTTCTCATAGTTCTGGAGGCTGGCAAGCCCAGGATCTTGGCAGGGTTGGTGTCTGGTGAGAAGGCGGTTCTATTTGAAGATGGCATGTCGTTGCTCCATCCTTCAGAGGGGACAATCGCTCTGTCACCATCTGGTAGAAAGTGGAAGAGCAAAAGGACCAAACGCCACATGAAACCACTTTTACAAGGGCCATAACCCCACTCTCCAGGGAGCCCTCACGATCTTACCACCTCTTAAAGACCTCACCTTGGAGATTGAGTTTCAACTTGAACTTTAGAGGGATCCAAATATTCAAACCACAGTAGACTTTAATTTTCAGAATGGAACTTTAGCAATGTCAACCTCTAGTCCAGTTTCTCAAATCTGTCCATATTGGTTCGAATAGGACACTAATTCTAGGTCTCAAGCTAAAAAGTAGCCTTTTGAGCTATTTAACAGCCAACTCCTGTCAAAATCCCAGGCAAAATTATCTTTGGGCAACATAATTTAAGGTATAGTCTAGTGATTTGAAAGTTATAACACTTGAAAACCAGCTGCAAATGGGGTACCTAGGCCACATTACAGATTTAATATCACGGTTTAGATTTTTATTAGAGGTTACATTTGCATTTACTACAAAACACTAATGAGGACATTGTCCATTAGAGTACACATTTTTCTCTAGTTAGAGTCCACCATGAAAATCTCAGGGCTGAGTTCTAAGAACTGTCTTATACGCCTCTCCCCCCTTTGAAAAGCAGCTGTATCTCCTCACTCCATGTGATAAAAATCATATAATTCTTCTTTTGTGCAATCAGAAAGCAGAGAGCTGGGTCTATGCTGAATCTTCATAGTCGTGGTATTAGTTGTACTTCCTTATCCTGGTTTTCTTTCTTTTATTCTCAATTTTATTAATTGTGTATCATTTCATAAAGAGGTAGGAAATTTTAAAATCAAAAGTATATGTGCTTATTGACTAGCATTCTTCCGTGCCTGAAAAGTGAAATGACAGCCATGAAAATATTTTCTTTCTGCAAATGCCATCACCATCCTCCTATCCTCAAACCCTCAGCATCAAAGATGAGCATAGCAAGGGTAGAGTCTTAAAGAAATGCATGCTGACATTTTAGCTTTTCCCCCAGATTAGAGGGAACACAGACAATGCCTGGGAGGTGATGATCTAAGGCAGGGGTCCTCAAACTTTTTAAACAGGAGGCCAGTTCACTGTCCCTCAAACCGTTGGAGGGCCGGACTATAGCTTTTTTTTTTTTTAAACTATCAACAAATTCCTATGCACACTACACATATCTTATTTTGAAGTAAAAAAACAAAATGGGAACAAATACAATATTTAAAATGAAGAACAAGTAAAGTTAAATCAACAAACTTACCAATATGTCCATGGGAAATATGGGCCTGCTTTTGGCTAATGAGATGGTCAATGTTCAGTTCCATATTTGTCACTGCTAGTCGTAACAAGTGATGAAAGTGTGCATCAGTTAGTCTAGATCTGGTTGGAGATTTCAGATGTTTCATTCTGGAAAAAGTTTTTTCACAGACATAAGTGCTAAACAAAGATGGTTGCCATTTTGAGTGCATGGTTCCTGAGATTAGGATATGTCTCAGAGGGGAGAGATACATAGAAATTAGGAAGGCTGTTTGACTTGAATGCATCTTCCAGAGAGTCACAATTCTGCAGTTCAGCCAGTTCCATTTGGTAAATTGTATCCACATTTTCGATGTCAATAGAAAATGGGTTATGGAAAAGCTGTATGTCCTGTTCATGGAGATGAAGCTCTTTAAATCTAAATTGGAACTCATTTTGCAACTTTTCCAGTGAATCCACACGTTTTATTTAGGAATATAACCAATGGATTTTCTGCCAACAGATTTTGAGTTGTGGGGAGATGGCAGAAATTTTCCTCTTTCACTTGTTTGAGGAGGCCTAATTTTCCTTCAAATGGTTTCACATGTGATTGCATATTACAGATGAGCTTCCCCTTTCCCTGAAGTTGCACATTGAAATTGTTGAGTAGCTCTGCTACATCTATCAGAAAAGCAAGGTGCCATTTCCATTCTGCATCATTGAGCTCTGCTACTTGTTTTTTGAAAGTAGAAAAGCTGTAATCTGTGGAAGTAAGTCATAGAAATGTTTCAAAAGTCTCCCTCGACTCAGCCAATGGACTTCTGTGTGGTACAAAACATCTTCACAGACAACATTTAGCTCAGACAGAAATTCCTGAAATTGTCTGTGGTTTAGTGTATTACCTCTAATGAAGTTAACACAAGATAACACAGTTTTCATAACATAGTCCCACTTCAGTGATTTACTACACAGCGCTTGTTGGTGGATGAGGCAGTGTATGGCTATTGGATGAGAATGGTTATGTTTGTCCATCTCTTGGTTAATGTGAGCAATTACTCCTTTCTTAGACCCCACCATGCTAGGAGCTCCATCAGTTATCACACTGGCTAGTTTTGCCCAGTCCATCACCAAACTATTCACAGTTTGGCAAACCTTTTCATAAATATCCTCTCCTGTGGTTATTCCTTTGATGCTTTGCAGTGTAGCAAACTCTTCTGTGACTTCGAAATAGTCATTTGTACCACGAATAAAAATTAGAAGTTGTGCAGAATCACGAACATCATTACTTTCGTCAAGTGCTAAGGAAAAGTAAGAAAGGT
Organism: Loris lydekkerianus; assembly: GCA_963574355.1. Lineage (NCBI taxonomy): Eukaryota > Metazoa > Chordata > Mammalia > Primates > Lorisidae > Loris > Loris lydekkerianus. The sequence goes on along the minus strand of CAUYPK010057007.1, from coordinate 30,321 downwards.
TTTTTGCAGGTTTTGCAAATGCTGATGCAAATTGTCTCCCATTTCTTCAATCCGTCATATAATTGAGTGTCCTGAAAGACTCACTGTACTAAATAAATCGGACTTCTCTGGACAAATTTCTTTGGCAACAGAAAGAAGGCATTCTTTAACAAATTCTCCCTCCACAAATGGTCTGCCAATGCACACGATTATCTTGGCAACTTGAAAACTTGCTCACAGTGATGAAGTACTTAGCTGTTTCTGCTTCACAAAAGTAGTTTGCTGAGTTGTCAATGTATTTTTCAGTTTTAATATTTTATCTTTTCTCACTTCTTTGACCAAACTATCATATTTATCTTTATGTTGAGTTTGATAATGTCGACGTAAATTGTATTCTTTGAACACAGATGCTATATTCTGGCATTTCAAACACACAGCTCTTTCCTTATACTGCATGAAAAAGTAATCATAAGTCCACTGTTTTTTGAATATCCTACACTCCAAGTCAATTTTTCTTTCTTGATATCATTGTTTCCTAGGGATTCCAAATTGCTATTAGTAAAATACCAACATATATATACAGCACTCCAAAAACAATATACCAGCAATAACTTTGCCCACACAGAGACATATAGACTTCACTGCCCATCAATGCAGTCTGATCAGTGCCCATCAATGCAGCCTTGCCAGTCCACATCATTTCAGCCTTGCCAGTGCCCATATGCTGGAACTTCACTTTTACCTCAGGCTCACACTGGTGTGGTGTGGGAACAGGCATGATTACAGAGCCGGTTCCTCCATCACCTTTCCAGTTCACACTACCCTGTGTAAACCGCACTGCGATCTGTGAACTCGCACAGGAATCTGATCTCATGGGTGAGAAGACCCATGTGATCAGATTCCACTGAAGGAAAAAAGAAGGCACGTATGCCTTTTTTCTTCCAAATCTAAGGCAAGTTCAGCCATACAAGCATATGGCTGAACTCGCACTGCTCAGAGATCACAACAGTGTGAACTGGGGTTTACACAGCACACAACATACAACATCATACACAACTGAATAGCAATCAGAATATAAATGCACTTACTGGCAATTAAATTGGATTTCCTACTCCTCAACTGTCTGCAGAGCCGAATTAAGTTCCCACGGGGCCCTAGGCAGATTACCAGTTTGGGGTCCCCATGTGATAACACTGAGCACTGACCATTTGCATTAATACTGACCTCTGACCATTTGTGATAACACTGACTGCTGACAATTTGCATTAATACTGAGCACTAACAATTTGCATTAACACTGAGCACTTGCAATTATCATAACCACTGACCACTGACTATTTGCATTACCTCTGAGCTCTGACCATTTGCATTACCTCTGAGCACTGACAATTTGCATTAGACTGAGCACTGACTATTTGCGTTATCACTGTGATGCAACCCCCCTAGGAACTACCCCCAACCAACTAACCAACTTAAAAAAAAAAAAAGACTCTTCTAACTTCAAAAAAAGGTGCCCCCATCTGCAAAAAAGACCTCCTAACTTCAGAAAAAAAAAATGCCCCCCTTAACTGCAAAAAGGCCCTACTAACTGCAAAAAAAAAAATAAAAGAAAGAAAAAAAACCTATCTTCAAAAAAAAAAGAATCCTAACTTGTTCTTACCTCCATCCTTAGGCAGCCGCGGGCTCTCCACAGGCAACCTGGTGACTCCTCCAATTACACCAGAGACTGAAATGAGGAGTCAAGAGACAGAGAGAAGGAGCAGAGTCGGAGAGTAGGAGGGGAATTGGAGACTGTGGGGCACATTCCACACATGCACACTGTGGCCCGAGCAGTGGGTTGCTAAGCAGGAGGGCAATAACATCCGGGAGGAGAGACAGAGAGAAGGAACAGAGTTGGAGAGTTGGTGCACATTCCACACATGCTCACTGCGGCCTGGGTGGGACAAGTCAGCTACTAAGCAGGACAGGCAGCTGTGGCAAAAACACCCTATGGGCCAGATAAATGTCCTCGGCAGGCTGCATATGGCCTGCGGGCCATAGTTTGAGGACCCCTGATCTAAGGGGAATAGAAGGGCATGGAAGGGCCCTAAAAGCAGCTTTACCTACATCTCAGACTTGCAAGGACTCTAAGATAGCAGCACGTTTCTACTGCATTAGTGTAGTAGGAACCTTGCAAGAAGCAACTTCTCTATGGAGATGTGGGAGAATCTGTTTCTTTGAATAAAAGCTTAGGAAAGCGTCTTAGTGTGGAGCATCTGGGATTCTCTTGGACACCATATATATGTTGTCTTTTTCTGCACCAGTTAGTTCTCCAAATATGACATTATCTACCTGGAGTTAGTGTCAGATTCCACAAGTTAAAGGGCTTAGGCTGCTCCCACTTCAGATGCCAGCTGCAAATGGAGTGCCCAAGCTATGCACAAATTTGAAGGTTCCCACACCCCTCCCTCAGGTGTGATAATTTGCTAGAATAGCTCACAGAACTCAGGAAAATGCTGTAGTTATTAAATGTATTACAGTTTATTATAAAGGATACAAATGAATAGCTGGGTGAAGAAGTAGGGTGAGGTCCAAAAAGGTTCTGAGCACAGAGCCTCTGCCCAGTCCAGTTGGGGTGCACATATAGAGGTGCTCACCAATCTGGAAGCCCCCCAAACCCTGTCATTTAGAGATTTCCATGTATATTTCATTATGTCCGCATGGTTGATTTGATCATTGGCTGTAAGTGATTGGACTCAATCTCCAGCACCTCTCTCCTCTGGGGAACAGTGGGCAGGAGTGCTGAAAATTCCAACCCTCTGATGACATGGTTGGCTTTTCTAGAGGCCAGACTCCAACACAAGTGATCTAGAAGTGCCTCAGCCAAGAGTCACCCCATTAATAAAAGACACTCTGCTCTTCCCCCAAGTGGCCAGAGGTAATCTATGAAAATGATTCACTGCTCACCTGACCCAGAAAACCCTGCAAAGTCATGCAAGTCAAGAGGTTCAAATCTTCATGTTCACTTGAAGAACACATGTGAACCTGCCCAGGCCATCAAGGGTATGCATGTATGAAAAGCCACTGAGTAGCTGAAAGATGTCACTTTAAAGAAAGTGTACCATTCTGACATTATGAAGGTAGAGTTGGTAGATATGTCCAGGCCAAACACTGGGTCTGGACACAGGGTCAGTGGCCCCAAAAAAGTACTAAATTTTCGCTGCATGTGCTTAAAAATGCAGAGTAATGCTGAACATAAGGCTTAGATCAGTGATTTTCAACTGGTGTGCTGAGGGACGCTGGTGGAACCCTCCACAAGAGAGGGTCTTAGTGTGCTCAAAAATTTTTAAAGATCATTAACTAAATTATTTTCCAAAGAAGTTCAAAGCACAGTAAGTATATTCTTCTTTTAACTTTTTTTTTTTTTATCAACATAGTTTAAATGTGCCACAGAAGTTTAACTATAGGTCCAAGTGTGCTGTGAGATTAAAAAGGTTGAAAACCACTGACTTTGGTATAGATTCTCTGGTTACTGAGCTTATCCAGGTTGGCAAAACACCCAAAATGCATCGTTCATGGGTGGATTAACCCACCATGAGCTCCCTCTTAAGAGATGACGCTTACTGAGAAGGAACAAATTATTTCCAAACCAGAAGAGGAGGTTGCAGAGAAAAAAATGATCTCCCAAAAGAAACTGGAGAAACCAAAACTTATAAAATAAAAGCAAATAACAGTAAAAAAAAAATTAATTAATTTAAAAAGACACTCTTACCTAAGGGTTTTGGGGAACTATTGGCCAGGAACTCAGGATGAAGATAGAATTTTCATTTTTTTATTAGACCATGTGTTTAATATTGGAGAGCATAACTAAAATGTGTTTATTATTCCAAGGATTTAGCTATAATAAAAGTTAAGAAATTATGCCCAGAACAGTAAATCAAACACAAAATCTTTATGTCCTAAAACCTTGGCTGCCAATTACAAACAGAATTTGTTGCAGGAAGATTAAGGCCCAATGGAGAGAGGGAACACTCAAATACCGTGTTTAAAACAGGAAGAGCTTTATTCCAGCCAGTGGAGCCACAGCACGGAAGAGTTCAAAATTGCAGCACTCCCCAACTGACTCAGTCCTCTCCTTTTTATCCAGTCAAAAAGTTCCGGCCCATGGGTACCTTTCTCATTGGTCAGTTTGAATCAAGCTGAAGAAATGGGCTCAGGCTTTTACAGAAGTCAGGATTTTACAGAAGCAGAAGCCAGTGTTAGTTTCCAGGTCCCAGAAAGTTACATTTCTACAAATTCCTAAGAGCTGGCACCCTGGGGAGGACCTCACAGGTGTATCCTTGGAGTCTCCTTGAGAAGACCTCTGTTCTCTTAGAGCTCTCTTTTTCTGAGTATCCTCTCTCAAAGCCACCAAGGAAAAGGTTAACAGAGTAGTCCACATTGAAAAAAGAAATTAAATTCTATACAGCAAAAGGTACCATAAGCACATTAAACAATAAACTGATGGGGAGGATGTTGAAGCAGAAATGGGTTAATAGCCTGAAATATTAGTTTCCACCATGGGTAAAAGAGATAATTAGAAATTCATAAAAGAAGAAATATCAACCAACACGAAGCATAAAAAACGCTCACCCTCACTAATACTGAAAAAGAATTATAAATTAAAGCAGTGATGATATATAGTTTTCCACTACAGACTAAGCCAATATTTAAAAGATAAAATCAAGGGTTAACTGGGGCGGGTGAGGGGTGGAATTACTGCTCAAAATTCTAAAAACAGGTATAACAATATTAGAGGGGATGTGCAATCTAAGTGTTTTTCCCTATAGGTATAAGGTGTTGATGGCTCTGAGTGCTTTTAAGATTTTTATTTTGTGCCAATTTCTTTGGGCTTAGCATGTTTGGGGTTTGCTCACCTTCTTGAATCATGGCTCTTTACAAAGTTGTGAGGGTTCTCAGCTATTATTTATTTCATCAACAGGCAAAATTACAACAAATTTAGTTTCAAGATTGGATTGACTTTTGTGATTCTAGAATTGGGCGGCATCTCACTATAAAATAGAATGAGTATTTTAATGAGCTGAGCAGAGCAGTTTAACTTTATAGGCAGAAAAGGGTGAAGAGGGCAGAAACGCAGGACAAAAGCCAATTGGTCCTTTCAAAGTTACTTCCCTTTTAGGGTTAAAACAGAGGGGACTTCTACCTTATGCTGACTCAGTCTGGACTGGAATCTGCTGGGTTTTGGAGAACTGCCCCTTTTCAAAGTTCAGTTTGATTTCCTAGTACTTAGCACAAGTGACTCCTTTCTGGTTTGGTCTGCTCCGCTATGGCCTCACATAAACCTTGTTTAACCATGTGAATACTTTTTCGGGGCCACCCTTCTCCTCTTCTCCTGCCTGAACTCCAATGACATAAATTTTAGATCTTTTGTTATGGTTCCACAGGTCCCCAATTTTCTGTTAATTTTTTTTTTTTTTTTTTTTTTTGGTCTATTTTCTCTGTTGTTCACATTGGATAGTTTCTGTCTTTCTAGCTTCCAGTTCACTGATTCTGCCCTCTGTTTCCTCCAATCTGCTATTCAACTCAATCGCTTAGCTTTTCATGTTATGTTTTTCAGTTCTAAGGTTCCCATTTAGTGCTTCCTTATTTCTTCCACTTCTTTGCTGAAGCTTTCTATTTTTCCTATTTTTTCATGATGCTTTTTAAATTTCATATTTCAAGAGTGTTCATAACTGCTCATGGAAGCATTATTATGGCTGCTTTAAAATATTTGTCATCTCTGCCATATCAGTATTACTGTCTTTTGAGTCTCTTTTTTCATTTTATTTGAAATCTTCCTGGTTATTTGTATGATGAGTGATTTCAGATTGAAAGCAGTCATTTTCAACTTAGGTTATGAGAATTTAGATCCCATTTAAACCCTTTGTTTTGATTGGCTCTTACTCTCTCTGGCACAGGAGGCATTGCCTCATTATTACAGGTGAAGATAAAAGTCCAGATTCCCTATAACAAGAAAAACGTCCTTGTTACTGCTGGGTGGAGGCTGGAGTCCTCATGATCATGGGATACTGTGGACTAGGGAAGAGAAGCGAAAGTCCTGCTCCCCACTTAGAGTCCTCTAACACCACCCCTGTGGTGGTTTTGGGGCAGCTCATTAGACTTCTGTGAGGGTGGAAGTCTAGGCTTTCCACTAGGTCTTTGCTCGCATAGCTAGTGATTGAGCTACAATTTCCTCTACTATTTGATTGGGAGAATTTATTGTCTAGAAGTTTTCTGTCTTGCTAGCCTGCCTTTTTCCTGGGCCTTTGGCTAGAGATAACAGGTTTGGCTGGAACTGTTCTTTGTCTGCTCCTATTGGCCTGAGTTGCCAGCTTCTTCAGTTCCAAGTCTGAGATCTATAAGGCAAGAAAGAAAATACAGGACACTCACCGTCTCCGAGCTCTGTAGTAGCTCTGCCTTTTCTCTGTATCTTTCCAGGTCTTCTCATGTTTATTTTATATGTAATGTCCAGGATTTTTAGCTGTACTTAGGAAGAATAAGAAACTATGTCTACTCTATGTAAATGCAAATTTTAATATTGTTCACTTACTAATTCAACAGTTATCTTTCTTTAATGTCTATGATACACCCTTGAGTAAGGCATTTGTGGTCTTTATTCTCATTAGGACAAGTAAACATCAGTTACAGTATAGCATGGTCAGGGTCATTATGTGAGAGGCACATAGTGCTCTGAGGGCCTCAGTACATCAAAGAGGCTTTCTTGGAAAAGGTAACATCTAAGCAGAGACCTGAAGAATAACAGAGATGGAAAGAACATTGCAACCAGGGCAAATGTCACCTGAAAATCTCTGGGAGGAAAAGAGTTAGCACAGGTAAGAAAAGCACAGGTCAGGAAGGACCTTGTCCATTGCTTTATTGTGGAAGGGGGGGGGGGAGGGAGAGGAAGCCTTTTAGTCAGTGTAGAGAGAAGAACGACAGGATCATTCTTGGTCTGATGAGAGTTTGCTCTAATGGGCAGAAAGAGGGCAAGGAGGCTTGTCAGGGTACCAAAGATGGTGATGTGGACCCAAAAATACAGGTGGGAGAGAGGAAAACATGTTCACAGACATTAGGGATAGAATCAACAAAATCTGGTACTTGATCAGATGTTGGGGTGAAGAAAAGTTGTCGAAGATGACTCCAGTTTCAAGCTGGGCACTGTGGCTTACACCTGTAATCCTGGTGCTCTGGGAGGCCAAGGCGAGTGACTCCCCTGAGCTCAGGAGTTTAAGACCAGCCTAATCAGGAGCAAGACCTTATCTCTACTAACAATAGGAAAACTAGCCAGGCCTTGTGCTGGGGCCTCTAGTCCCACCCGTGTAGGTGGGAGCTTACTGAGCCTCTCCCTCCCACACTTGAATTTAATTGTGTTTTCCTCATGTAAGGGTCTGTCGTTCATCTACTAGTTTCACATTGGCACGGAGTACATGGATGCTTGCTTTTCCATTCGTGAGATACTTTACTAAGCAGAATGTTCTTCACTTCCATCCAGGTAAATACGAAAGACGCGGTGGTGACTCTCTGCTGCCACCGTGTGGCCCTGGCAGAGTTCCGCCGCTCACGCTTCCTTCACGCCCGTGGCCCCGGGGCCATTCCCCGCCCCTCCTGCGCGGAGCTCCGGGCGCGGCCCCGCACCTTGAGAGCGAAGCCTCCCGCGCTTCCCGCTGGCTCCAGCCCCGCGCAGACTCCCGCAGCCCAGCGGGCCGCGGGCGGCGCGTTCCTGCCTTTCTTTGCCCTCCGGCCTCTTCCTTCCTTCCCCCGCAGGCGTGCGCAGTTAGAGACGTGACCTCAGAAGGGATTGGAGAGTAAAACCCTGATTGTTCACACCTGCTGTTGCCTGCCCGTCCTGGGCAGCTGCTGCTGTTACCCAGCGCTGAGGGACGGGTCTCTCCCTTGATGAGCTAAAACCAAAACATCTGCCCAGAATTAACCAACCTAAGCCCCTCCCCTCAGGGCTGTTCTTGTTTAGACAGAGAAGTTTTCATTTCCTCTTCAGGCTCAATCCCAAAAGTCTGTAATCCTGGATCTCTCAGTGACCAGCTGCGTGACCCAGGCAGACCACTCAGCATAACCCGCCTGAATTGTTTGGGATATAAAATGACAGGGTTGAAATACATAGTATCTCAGAGACTTCCTAACTCTAGAATTCGCTTCACCACCATCATCAGCTGTCCCAGGATAATTTTGTTCATTTTTTTCTCGCATACATTCTGCTTCTATGATCATAAAAAATAAAGATCTCGTTTATTTTTCAATATTTTGAAATGAAGGAATCTTTTAACTATCCTGTGTATGTAATACATTCCATCCATGGCCCTGTACTCTGCTTTATTTTTTATATGCCGTATCATTATATTAGACAGGTTTATATTATGTATATATGTTTATGTTATATTTTTTTTTATTTGTTATATGTTATATATTTATATTTTGTTTTTCTTTATATGCATTATCATTATATATGTCATACTTTGGCCATTCAGCAAATGTCAGATTCCTTTTGTCTTTGACAGAGTGGAAGGTGAGAGGGTGGGGAACATATACTTCTTTTGACCACAATCTTGCCGGCAGTAGGTTTGGAAATCTGTTTGTAAGCTCACCTGGATGTTGGGATGCACAGCCATGTTCACAAACTTGGCCTTACATGAACTTCAAGTTGCCTCCTGGTGCTCAGTCATTCTATTATGATTCCCATGTCCCAGGTCCTCATTCCCTAGCTAGGTCTTTCAGATAAGTGATAAGACACAAAAGCTCCCATTATTACCTGTCCGTGAATATTTGATTTCAGCAGGAACAAGCAACAGAAGCTCCTTGGTTAGGAGACAGGGGTGGAGGAGGGAGCTGGAGGGCTCCTAAGGACTCAGAGATACTTCCCAGCCACACCTGGCAGGTGCATCCTTCCCCAGCTGGGTGTGAGTCAGGACAGCACTGCTTGCAGGGGTTCAGGTGCCATCGCACCCCGATTAAGGAGCTTACACGCACACACCCATTGCCCACTGGCTAGGGCAAATTTTCTATCTTTGGAGATCAGAAACCAATTGGATTCACCTGTAGTCCCAGCTACTCGGGAGGCTGAGGCAAGAGAATCACCTAAGCCCAACAGCTGGAGGTTGCTGTGAACTGTGATGCCACATCACTCTACTGAGGGCGAGAAAGTGAGACTAGGTCTCTAAAAAAAAGAAAGAAAAAAGAAATCAATTGGATTTAGTGTTATCTGACATAAAGATATGAAATTGGTCTTTTTTATTCTAGGGGGGAAAAACCAAGATAATAGGCATCAGTCAACAAATGTGACTCAACCAGTGCCCATTACTATATCCATTACAAAAAAATCCCCTTCCAACATATTTGCAGGACCTCAGGAAACGTGTTAGTGTAGCCCTTTCATTAACGAGCATCATAGGCGAGGCTCGGTGGCTCACGCCTGTAATCCTAACACTTTGAGAGGCTGAGGCAGGTGAATCAATTGAACTCAGGAGTTTGAGACCAGCCTGAGCAAGAGCAAGACCCTGTCTCTACTAAAAATAGAGAAATTAGCTGGGCATTGTGGCGGGCACTTATAGTCCCAGCTACTCGGGAGGCTGAGGCAAGAGGATTGCTTAAACTCAAGAGTTTGAGGTTGCTATGAGCTATGATGCCATGTTACTCTACCCAGGGTGACAAATTGTGACTCTGTCTCAAAAAAAAAAAAAAAAATAGAAAAACAAGCATCATAGGCTCATAGGTATCCCTGAGAGGAGGCTGAGAGGGGGTTATGCTGAGTGACCACAAAGACTGCCCAGCCCCCCCTCCAGTGCGGCCTGGACTTAATCCCTGAGAAGGAGCTTCCCCAAATTGGTGTCAACCAGCCCTGAGGAGGGGAGTGGGGAGAGCGGCGTAGAGGGAAGTCAAGTCAAGGCAAGTGAGGAAGAGCAGGAAGAGAAAGAAACGATTCCTATTGGATGAGAAACAGCCTCTGGTGGAAATGAATTAAACTATGAGCTGTGAAAAGCAGAGTGAAGAAGGGAGCTCACCAAGACCAGGAGCAAGAAGGGGGAAGGGGTCGAGCCTCTCCCCTCTCTCGGGTGCAGCACACCTTGGCACCCTCAGACTCCCCTGCAGCACATCCTATTCCCTAAGGAACACTTCCAAAAGAAGCAGGTCACGTATGTGAAGTGTTTGTTGCAGTATTGTGTATGTTACCCAAATTTGGAAACCTCCTAATTAGCCAATGGTATAGGTACAGAAGTAATGATTGCATGTTAAGAAGGCCATTTAATTTCAAACAAAACATCAACGACATGGAACAAACAAAAACATGAATGATTGAAAAAAAGAAGAAAGCAGAATTTTCTAAATCCTCATTTATTACGATTTATAGGATTGAAAGTACACTACAGGGAATTTGGAAATTAAAACCAGTTGTTAGAGAGGTGGAATGGATGTTTTGCATTTGTAATTTCCTTTAGCATACAACAGTAAACTCAGCCTGAAAATGAAGACATCTCTGGGAAGATAGCAGGGTTCTCAGCCCTGGATACACTTCCATATTACACAGAACTTCTAAAAGACACTAATACCTGGGCCTGACCCTCCCACCTGGGACTCCCAAAGTGCTGGGATTACAGGTGTGCGCACACATGGGAGAAAATATCATGAGGAGGAGTAGTGAGGAGTAGTTGTCAAGACTTGCCAAAGGAAAACTTCACACTTAACAGTTTTACAAATCAATCCAAGAAAGATGTGTAGTAAATGTTGCATTTTGCAGCCTGTAAGATGCTTTTCCCACCAGGAGTTAAAAAAAAAAAAAAAAGATATCCAAAAAAAGATTTGCATTCAATATGCCTTTAATGTGCACAGATGCCAACTGACAACCAAAAAATGGTGAAGTGGTGTAAAGTCAGAAGGAAATTCACATTCTCTTATGATGTCAGGGGTCTGTGTAGTCTCATGAACAAAGTTAAGTTTCCTGATTAAAAGACCACATAAAACCACTCAATGCCTGCATATGAAAGATAGTAAAATTTTTCTTTTTTAAAGAATGTCTTAAGAAACAGTGTGTGTCTTACTTATATGCCTGTACATCTTAAGTGTCAGCGGAGGGAGAGAACACGATTTTCTCTAGGCCTATAATCTGATTCTCTTCCGTAATGTTTTCTTGGACTTGATTCCCCACAGAGAACTGATGGGAGGATAAGAAATGTCCCCCTAGCTCACTGGCAGACGGCCTGGCTCAGTATTGGGTTTCTGCCTGCTACCAAAAACATCTGGCCACAGAGCATGACATTGCACCTCCATGGTACCTGGAAGAGGAGGGAGAGGATGCCACTGTCTGATTCTCTCTGAAAACTCCAACTAAAAATGAGTACCGTAATTAAGCAAATAAGAGAAAAGGGAGTGAGTAAAAATCAAAATAAATATGGTGTCCTATATTTAACTCTGGAATGAAATTTAAATATCCTCTTAAACATAGATGTTTCTGAAATCATGGGAATTTACAAAACAAAATAACAAGTCACTCGTGTAAAGTGATGAGAGGCTGCTGGATTTCCTCATCCCATCATCTCCATACCTCGCCTGGGGTGGTGAGCTCCCATGCCCAGCAGAGGTGACCTGTATCTCTTCCAAGGATCTGTGTTTCACACCTGTGTCTTTGCTGAGAGAAGGATCTGAATAAGGTTAAAATTATAGGTTTTAAGAGACACTTTCTTCCCATACCATTGGGCCAAAAGATAGAAGAGATTTTTCTTTTCTCTCTCTCTCTTTTTTTTTTTTTTTTGAGACAATGTCTTACTCTGCTGCCCAGGCTAGAGTGCTATGGCAGCCTACCTCACAGCAACCTCAAACTCCTGGGCTCAAGTGATGCTCCTGCCTCAGCCTCCCAAGCAGCTGGCACTATAGGTGCCCACCATCACACCTGGCTACTTTTTCAATTTTTAGTAGAGATGGGGGTCTCAGTCCAGCTCGGGCTGTTCTCAAAGTCCATTGCATTCCAGCAATTCTCCCACCTCCACGTCCCACAGCGCTAGGATTACAGGTGTGAACCACCACACCCCACCAGAGAAGAGATTTTTCTTACTCCCTAAAATGTTCTTTCCCTTCCTGTTCACAATAAATGGAGACTTATGGACAGAATTAAGAGTCAACAGAGAAAGTAAGGAAGGAACAGGCAACAGCTGGGATTCTCTACTCCCAGACTGGCTAAAAAGCATTGGATTATTTGCTCTGATGACATGTAACCAACGCTACTTGAAGACCACTGGGAATTACTCTAAAGGAAATTTTGTCTGAAGTTAGAATCGTGGAAGCCATTGTTTCAACCTTGTCCACATCTCCTTCCTTTGCAGGGCAACAGGCTTCGGCTTCCTGAACGCCCTGTGCAAAGCAGCAGCCGTCCTGGGAAACTTAATATTCGGCTCCCTGGTTGGCATCACCAAAGCCATCCCCATCCTGCTGGCTTCTACTGTGCTCGTGTGTGGAGGACTCGTGGGGCTGCGCCTGCCTGACACACGAACCCAGGTTCTGATGTAATGGGAAAAAAGCCATCCTTCCTTCCTTCCGGCAGTGGGTCAGTTCTGACCGACCCAAGGCTCCAGAGTTTTCCTAGATAGAAAGATGATCAGGTATCAGAACACAAACTCTTGCTGTGACCTAAAATTTAGATGCATATCATCATGACCCTTAAATGTGATATTACACAGGTTTTATTTTCCTGCATTGTTACCTTTCCTGGCTGTGATGCTACTGCCCTCCCCCCACTCCTACCCTTCCCCCCCCCCCCAAGTCAGTGCAAGTCCTCATCAGCCAGGCTTCCCTGGGGTTCTGCTCATCGAAGGTTTAGAAGCTAAGAAGACTGGGCTGGTATAAGAAAGAGATCCTGTTCCTAATTCAACGTTAACAGGAAATATAAGTTGGCATATTATTGCATTTGTGCTGAGGAGAGGGATTTTTTTTTTTTTTCAAACAGAGTGATATTTCCTGTTTACTTAGAAAAGGACACCCAGCAATTCTCAATGTTACAGCAAAGAAAACTGTGTAGTATCAAAACAGGGCTGGGTGGGGCTTTGGGGGGCAAGACAATTAACGTGACTCTGCTGACAAGAAAAATAAAGGCTCTGGGATTAGCAAAACTCTGAGCTGAATAAGCAAAAGTTCTGTCATAAAGCCCTGATAAACTTCTGAAGATACGAGGGGGAAAGGCTGGATCAGTGTCTGTGATTGTGGCACGTGCTTTCAGAATATTAGAAAATCAGAGATCAGACAGAGAGCTTCTGCCCCCATATACCACACCCATTGCAGCTGCAAATAGCACATCAAGGGAAAGAAAGTCACTCTTAAAAATTGCATTTGCCTACCTGACTCTGTCATTCATCTAAACAGTCTAGAAAATTGCCAGTGGATATCTAGGTCTAGAAAATTGCCAGTGGATATCTAAGTTGCTCTAAACTGCTAATTAGGAAGAAATTCACACCTATAATAAGCCAATTGGAAATGCAAAATGGTACCTCCTGCTGGTACCTCTTTCTTGTGGGACCTTCTCACCCTGACCCCAGCCCCGTCTGCCCCACACCTACAGTTGACATGCAGCTTCCCAGCTGGCATCACCAAAACAGGCCTTGTCCTTCCTGCTTTCTCAGACACACTGGTCAGTGCGTCCCTCAGGCTCTGTCTCTGTGGGATATCACAGCCTGCCTGCACTCCTGAGGGGCCTCTGGCAGGCAAGGGCAGTGTTCCCTGATGGCTGCCTGGCTGCAAGTTTTATCTCTGGAATCTGCTTGATCTTGGAAGAAAGGTCAGCAGGATGTTCCCATGGGCCAGCTGTCAGCTACGCAACCTTCTAGCCTCTTGCACTCCTCCTCCCACAAGCTTGTCCTTTTTTACACATCTTCTTTGAAATCGGAAGCCTCCTTTAGACTTAGAGCTGATGACCAGCAGCCAGGAATAAATCCCATACTAAAACAATATTCCTTTTTTAACTCTCGCTGTCTTGTTAGAGGGTTATCCTTGTCACTCATTCTAGGCATCTCTAGCAGAGCCACAGCCCTGAGGCCTCCAGGAAGGGAAACCTTTTGTGTCCACTACTCATTACATTCAGAGATGGCCTAACTCCCCAGAGGACCCCTTCCCATCCTAATGACCCTCCCTAGAGCTCAGACTAAGTGAAAAATCTGTTTCATTAACATAAGCCATTAATGGACTCCTCCTCAAAGTAATCCAGGTCTGTAGAGGGGAGCGGCCTGGTGTTGAGGGGTATCAGGAAGAGGGTGGTCTCTTGGGGTGTGTGCCCAGGGCCAGAACATCAGGAAAACTCAAACCCAAAACTGCAAAGGTGGCAGGAAGGAAGAAAATCAATACAGGCTAGATGAGATATATCTGAAAGATACCAACAAAGTGGGAAAAGAAACAGAGACTCCTCTCCCTGCTGCCTCCTGCCATATTACTGGAGAACAAAGACAGCGAACCACCCGAGAAAGTAGCCTGTCGGTGATGTTTCCAGATGTGCTCTTCCCCCGCCTATCTGTACTTTGATTTGTCTTCTGAAAAAGGACATTTGGGGACCTGAACAGGTCTTTTGGTTGAATGTAGCATGTGCAGAAATAACTGTAAAAGTACAATGTGTCTTTCCATCAACCCATTCAGAAGAAAAATAGAAATGTGCATGAATTCACTGTCTCTAGTCTTCTGTGATAGTTAACTTTGTTTACTGAACTCTCTTTACCTTTAAAAATGTCTCTAATGTCTGGTGTTGGGTCTAAAGGCATAAAATAGATCCCAAGCTGCAGAGTACAGTTATTCAGAATTTTGACACTGGGTTGGGTCAGCACAGGTTAAATCAGCAGAACCCCACTTGACAAGACTGCCACCACGTGTCCCCTTCAGAAGGACCATTCTTGGCCTTCCTGTAACCTAATCCAAGCCTCCCTGGTGAACCAAGAAGGACCTATTCTAATCTCCTGGACAGTGTGTGGTCACAAACCTTCTCGGTCACCACCTTTTCCATCTTTTGTCTACTTTTCTCCACTGTCCTCACATTGTTCATGACCTTGATTTTCTGAGAGAGACAGTGTTAAAGTTGTTTCCTAAGTATATGATATGACCTGTCTGGCCTGTTCTGGATTTAGCTGAAGATTAAGATCCAGCCAGTAGATTAAACCCTGAGTTGTATTGTTGTAGCAGGCCACTGGCCCCTGAACCTGCAACTAACATCTGTTTCCTTTATTATAAAAAGAAAATGAAAGTTTGTGCAAAAATGAAAAGCTAGGAAGCAGTCGCACTTGCTCCTGTATCTCTAACTCCTTTTCTAACTAAAATCTCCCCATAACTTTTTCGAATCAACGCAAATATTCCCAAGTCCTGTTATTACTACTAATACTTTCATCTTGTTATTACACGCATGGCTGCTTCAAATACAAATTCTGTATGTATCATAATTACAGCCCAGGTACACAACTCACATTCGGTCCTGCCACCTGAGTCATCTCTTGACCTAAAAGACAAGATAGTTGATTCCTACCCCAAGTTCCACTGCTAACTAGCAGTGAGTCCCAAATCTTGCCTCTTGGGGAAAATATAAGTCATTGTACACCTCTGGTTCCCAGTTTCACCACGTATAGACTAAAGGATGGGAACTAGTATGCTTTCCAGGATTCTAGAGGATTGTCATGAAAATAGCTTCCTCTTATTATCTTTCTTCTCGTGATGCTGAACCCACCTAAATAGGTCTAATTTATAAAATGGAAAATTAGGAAATAGGCAGGCATAAAAAGAGCTCAGGAAGTTGCTTGGGAAATCCCCCTGGAACAGGCAGAAAGCACAGTCCCCATGTCATTTGTGCGGCCAGCTTCAGGGGATCCCAGACGTTATCGCTAGTCAATGCCTGTTGGACAGTTACCATCACCTGTCCAGGAAAGGGGCCCACCCTGCCAGCTAGAAGACTCTGATCACAAGTCTTTATCCTGCAGCTCCACTGACTGGTATTTCACTATTCTCTTGAAACATGTCCTAAAATAAACCTAGGTTAGATTAAGTTTTTCAGTGATTTTTACTTGGTAATTCTATGAATCTCACCAAATCAGAGTTCAGCTTTATACCAAATCTGCTTAGCTGTTTTTCAGGGTATCTTTAGAATTCAATGAGAAGGTGGGAAAAGAAATGTAATGACAGAAGGCAGGGTCCAAGATTTCATTGATAAGGTTCCAGTGAGAAGATTAGAGGACAGTGGAAACTCTATGACTTTAGGATCATTTCCAAAGCATTCCTTGGGAACACTTTCTGGTTCCTTCTGCCAACCAAAATAGAATATGATATTCTCCATTTTTTTTTTTTTTTTCTGTTTAAAATCAAAATAGCCTTCACCTATTTCTTTACTAAAAGCACCCTACCTGTTCATGCATTAAAGGCTCTCAAGCTAGGAATGTCTGAATTTGGCCATCATCTGGTGTCACCGAAAGACAAATTGTTCTTAAGGGGCACAGTGGCTGTATTATTAGGTTTTCCTTTAATCCCCACTTTGTGCCAAACTTAGTCCAGTCACTCAACCTATAAAAACACCGGTCACGTTGCAACAGCAATAAGAAATCTACTCAGTAGGGTACTCTGAAGTGGACCCCAGGTTTCTTACGGTTTGTTGTTTTGTTTTGTTTTTTTCTGCTGAGCAAAGTGTTTTGAGTAAAGATTCTTTTGAATTTCTGTGCAATGTAGACAAAAGAAAACTGTCAGTAACTCCTAGATATATTGTGTGTCCCTTCATTGTTTCGGGTGTGGAATGACGGTTCCGTGTGACGTTCTTCTGCTCTGCATGTTAACCATTCCCCTTGTCAACACTCTCTCACCAACCAGTTACAGAGCGAGTGCCAGAGCTTCCTTCCTTGTTTCTCAAACAGCACCGGGATATAGTTCAGTAACCCCAGGATTTTGAGTTACAAGAATTCACGGGTCTGCCTGTTGGCGACTTGTATGTCTTCCTTTGAGAAATGTCTGTTCAGGCTCTTGTTTGTGGCTGGCAGGGTGTGGGTTGGGGCGAAACCTGGGCAGGGCACTCACCGATTCCTTGTCATTTCCTGTGATCATCCAGTAACTATTTATCGCCCAGGCAGGTAATTAACCCTTTGTGGGACTTAAACTAGGGCAAGGAAAACAGGGAGGATGATAGAGGAAACACTCTCATACTGACCGCTGCTCCATGTGACCCTCTCCTTATTTTCCAAGTTTAAAGCAAATAACAGCCTACAGAGGGCAGTGCAGGAACTATTCGGTAATGATCATTTTTGACAGGGGAAGAGAGCACCTTGATTGCCTGGCCTTTTTTGGAGAAAATACTAACTAGTACTTGGCAATGAGAAAAACAGAACGAGGCACATGCTGTTTCTTTATATGATCTCAGCAGAAAATTGCACTAAGATACCATCATTTTAAAGTTCTGCTTTCTTCTGAGGTATTATCTCCTGAAAGGAGAGCCGGGAGCTGAAGAGTCTGATCCCTGAGTGGGCAGTCCTGGAGTTCTCTCTCCAGAGCCAAGTCAGCAAACCCCAACGCCACTGCACTGGCCTCTGCCTCCCAGGGTGTTGCCTTCCTGATTGTGAAGATTTCTAACTGAGTCAGATTGTCCCTGTGATACCCTAGAGCAGCTTCCTCCCTCTCTAGCCTCAGCAGAGTTCTGACGGACGGTGGCGGGGGAATTTTCAGATTTCAGTTTAAAACTGATGCACGGCGTTGCAAAGTGTCTGGCAGCTGCAAAGGACTTTAGAGGTTGGGAGGTTGTTGGTGACCCTGAGGGGTGTCCAACCTTTTGGCTTCCCTGTAGCACACTGAAAGAAGAGTTGTCTTGGGCCACACATTAAATACACAGACATTAATGAAACTGATGAGCAAAAAGAAAAAAAGGTCCCTGCATAATTTTTGTGATATCTGCCATAACAGATAAGCAACAAGTCCTCACATAATCTGCATGTGGCAGCCGTGCAGGCCACAGGTTGGCCACCTGGCCCGCTCTGCGAGTCTCTCTCCAGCTCCCTCCTCAGCACAGCTCACTCCCTTCCTTCCTTTCCCTTTTATTCTTTTCCCTGTTTTCCGTCTCTTATCACCTCTTGACTCTCCCAGTGTGGGCCTGTGGAGGGGGCGGAGGAGAGAGAAGGGGGAGAGAGGGAGGGGTGTAGGGGTGGGAGCTGAGGGATCCCACACAGCTCCCTGTGCAGGGCCAGATTTCCAACTGCTTCTCACTGCCTGCACCCTGACAGCGTGGGCACAGCAAGCGCGGAGAAGTGACCCATCTGGGACAGAAGCCTGAAAACTCACTATCTGACTCCTGAAAGGGCAGGCTATTGCCAGCTTGGTCTCGGGAGTTACCACTGACCAGTGGGCTCTCCGTGTCTGCAGAGTCCCACTTGGGGTCAAAGGCCAGGGGCCTCCCACTTAGATTTAAATGCTGAAAGTGTAGAGGTTGCCCACTCTCTGACTATCCTTGCACCTTCACACTCCCCTGAGAGCCGGGAGTGCCTGGAGCCAGGAGAAAGCCTTCAGCCCTTTGTCCAGACTCAGATAGGGTTTAACTCCAGCTAGGGACCTACCCCGACTGTCCTCCAGCTGGGGTGCTGAGTCCTCAGGAACTTGCAGGAACCTTCAGGGCTAGCCGGCCTACTCACAGGGTTGCTAAGGTCCTCTAACACCTGCAATGCGCTGGTACCAGTTCCTACCAGTTCATCAGAGTCACTTGTTAAAGTTTCAGGAATTTTGAGAGTCAGTTGAGAAACACAAACGTTATCAAAAATTAAATACAGTTGTATCACCGTATATGGTGGCTTGCACCTGTACTCCTAGCACTCTGGGAGGCCGAGGCAGGTGGGTTGCTGGAACTCAGGTATTCACGACCAGCCTAAGCAACAGCCAGACCCCTCTCTACTAAAAATAGAAAAACTAGCCGGGTGTAGTGGCACACATCTGTAGTCCCAGCAACTTGGGAGGCTGAGGCAAAGGGATTGCTCAAGCCTAAGAGTTTGAGGTTGTGAGCTATGATGTCACAGTGCTCTACCCAGGGCAACAGAGTAAAACTCTGTCTCAAAAATAACAATAACAGAAGTAAATAAATAAATAAATACAATTATATCAATCATATTTAAAAACGAAAGTAATATGTATTCAAAACTTTACTTCTTTTACTACATTTTCCTATTAGATATGCCCTAAAAGTAATGCATGCCGGCTACTTGAGTATGGTGGAAATATTGAGTAATAGCGCACCACTGCTCACATCTGCCCCACTCTGCAATCAGTAACATCACTTTTGTAGCTTGAGATCAGCCATGGTAGTCGTTTTTTCATCACAGATATTGACAAATATCATTACACGCCTCCTACTCCCCAGACAGTCGTTAAATATTGATTTACCTGCAGATGGCTACTTAAACCTGAAAGCTCGGTGTCTTGCTGCGCAGACTCAGGGTTTCCACCACAGAGTGCCATTGCTTTGAGGGTAGTATTGCTCCTGAACCCTAGGAAGGAAACACTTAGCGTGCTCACCCTTGGGTGATACAGAAAGAGTTTCTGCATCTGTGTTGACCCAGAGCAGTATCCGTTGTGCAGAGAATCCAGCATTTTCTGTGGGGATCATTCCTTCAGGTAGAATGCAGATTGACTACTTTATGCTATGGAAACAAAAATAAACTAGTTTGAAGTTACAAAGTGTCTACCTGCTAACACCCAGCTCCTCATCTAAGCAGGGAAGTCCTTTCTTGCCTCTGACATTCACCAGGCCTGCCTAAATAGAAGTTGGCAGATTGGCTTAATTTCATTTCCCCCCTGTGCTGTTGTTATATTTTAGTGTAGCAAATTCATGTCCTAAGTCAGAAGAAAATAGAAATGTTCTTTCTTTGCTATGTACTTTCTTAGCATTCAAAATGCAACTGTGTATCCCAGGAACATAACAGATCGTGTGTCCTTTGTATTTCTAGATACTGTAAATAAAGACCTAGAAGAGTTTTCCCTATCAGGTGAACTACTTTGGACATATGCTAAACCTACAATCCACTCTCCTTTTCAACAATGTCTTGGCACTGGTCCTGTCCTTGGTTTGGATGTTTCGATTGTTTTGTTTTGTTTTGTTTTGTGTTCTGTTTTTAAGGCTCTGTAAGATCTCCTGCTACGTATGTTCCAGTCCCCTCTATTGTACCGTATATATGTACTGCACGAGTGAACCCCAATAAATTCTGCTTCAGGTTTCTGGAGTTTTCATCTGAAGTACAGCTGGTGCTGTCGTGACCAGCTGGTGCTCCTCTGTGTCTGATTTCCAATTGCCAAAATGTTTGCGCGAGTGTGTTTTCACAAATATCCCAAGACAGCCATTGTTTCCTTGTGGAAGGGCATGCTCCATGCGGGATGGCTCGTGTGTGGCAGAAATCTATCATATGTGGAAGTGTATATATGTTTGTATGCCAGATAACTAATATTCATGTAACAACTGCAAAGATATTTAATGTACATCAGATTAATAAAAGAGCATTTTTTGCTCCATTATATTCAAATAAAGATCACTGTGTGACTGACTTCCCTTTAAGCACAGATTGACCCTTAAAAAGCACTTTTTAATGTCCTTGGGTATAGAGAAAACCCATTCTCTGATTCAGGCTTATTTGAATTGCTTCTGTGTCATAAGTATCGTAAGTATTGATGTCCTGTTGATTTTACAGGAACATTTTACAATTGTTAGCCAATACCAGTGGAAAGAAAATGTCTGTCAGGGAGTTTGTAGTGAATTAGAGGTTGATGTTCTTTTGCCCTAGGTAGGAATAGCAAACAGATTTTCATAACCTATTAACTCCAAATGATTGGAGGTGGCCACTTGGAACAACAGTTTAAGAAGAACAATGAGAAAAGATGCAGCATTTTATGGCATTCACATTAGAGGCAGAAATGCAGCTTTAATGCCACATATTTGCTGTTCCCCAAAGAATACTTATAATTGTATTTAACAGAAGATCCATGTATCTTTTCTAGTAAAAAGGGGTAGGACTATGCCAGAGCTGGTTCTGATGTGGCAACATCACTGACGACCCAGGTTCTTTCCGTCTTTTAGATCAGCATCCTCAGCATCCTGATTTTTGTCCCCTCATGGGCAGGAAATGGTGGCAACATTTCTAAGCATAACATTTTCACACAAAAATCTAAGGGCCAGAAGAGGGCCTACCTTCTTTTTATGACCTTTTTAAGACCAAGAAGAACATTCTCAGAATCCCCTAGACGACTCCCCTGTGTCTCACTTGGCCACATTTGCACCATTTGCCTATTCCTGAACCAATCACAAGCAACAGGAATATAATTAGCATAACTAGGTTAAACTAATCACGGTTCACCTCTGCCCCTAGGGGTTAGAAGAAGCTCAGTTTCCCCGAGGTATGTGGGGGTTTCTGAGCAAGGAGAAAGAAAGGTTGCTACAGGGCAGGCAAGCAACACCGGGCCATGAGCTCTAGAACCAGGCTGTCCAACATAGGAGCCACAGTTAGATGTTTATATTCTAATGTAAAATAACTAAAATGAAATTGAGTCAAGAATTCAGTTCCTCAGTCACACTTAGCCACATTTCAGGCGCTCAGCTGCCGCGTGTGACTAGAGCTACCATATTGGACCATGCAAATGTAGAATATTCATTCCATGGTCACTGAAAGTGTTGTTGGCTAGTTCTGCCCTGGAGGTCGTGGGCTCACTCCCTGCTGAAAGCTGCTCCTTCTCCTGGGACCTTCTCTTCCTTCTGCCAGGTTCTTCCTCTCATGCTAGATCCTCCCTCTCTGCACTAGCAACTTTGTTCCCCCTTTTCTAAGACCTATCCCATCACCCAGTACATGTCTTAATTCCTCCCCTCTCCTCAGATCCAGGACCTATTCTGGGTTTAAGAAAAGCTACTGTCGGGCAGCGCCTGTGGCTCAGTGAATAGGGTGCTGGCCCCATATACTGAGGGTGGCAGGTTCGAACCCAGCCCAGCCAAACTGCAACAAAAAATAGCCAGGCGTTGTGATGGGCGCCTGTAGTCCCAGCTAATGAGGAGGCTGAGGCAAGAGAATCGCCTAAGCCCAAGAGCTGGAGGTTGCTGTGAGCTGTGATGCTACAGCACTCTACTGAGGGTGACAAAGTGAGACTCAGTCTCTTAAAAAAAAAAAAGAAAGAAAGAAAAAAGAAAAGCTACTATCTGCTAATTTTTCTATCTTTCCTGTTTCATGGTGGAGATCCTGCCAGAGGGGGAAAAGAAGACTTCACAGGCTAAAATCCCCTAGCAGCACCAGGGATGATGGCAAACATGGGAACTCAGCAGAGGAGGTGGGCAAGGGTCATTGTGAGTTCTGAGAGAAACCTCAGCTGGCCTGGCCCAGACCAGGGCTGCAAGATCCCAAGAGCAAAGTCCTTGGCAACCAAAGGCAACCCAGCTCTTCAAGGTGCATCTTTTCCTGCTCTCTGATGTCTGATGCAATGAACTTGCTATCACGGTCTATTTTATTTTTCTAGGGTTGTAATAACAAGCTAACCACAGACTGGGTGGCTTAAACTACCAAAAATCCTTTTTTTATTATTATTCTTTTTCTTTTTTGAGGCAGAGTCTCCTTCTATTGCCCAGGTTGGTGTGCTATGGTGTCAGTTTAGCTCACAGCAACCTCAAACTCTTGGGCTCAAGTCACCCTCCTGCCTCAGCTTCCCAAGTAGCTGGGACTACAGGCGCCCACCACAACACCCAGCTGAGTCTATTTTTCTATTTTTTGTAGAGAGAGGGTCTTGCTCTTGCTCAGGCTGATCTCAAACTCCTGAACTCAAGGGATCCTGCCGCTCCGCCTCCCAGAGTGCTAGGATTACCGGTGTGAGCTATCCAACTGTGCCCAGCTATCCAACAGCCACAATTTTTTTCTTACAGTTCTGGAAGCCAGAAGTCTGAGGTGTAAGTATCAGGCGTGGTTGAGTTCTTCCGCAGCCTCTCTCCTTGGCTTGCAGATGGCCACCTTCTCATTTTGTCCTCACATTTTCTTCTTCTATCTGTGTTTTCTATGTCCCAATCTGTCTTCTTCACATATATATATAGAGAGAGAGAGTGTGTGTCACATTGGGTTAGGGCCCAGCCTAGTGACCTGTTTTTAACTTGATTACTTCTTTAAAGACCCTCTCTCTAAGCACAATCACAGTCTGAGGTATGGGGGGGCCAAGACTTCAACATAGGAATTTGGAGAGGAGACAGTTCAGTCCATAACATTGTGCCAAGTGCTACCTAGTCTGTTGTATATGTACACTGAGTACAGAGTTTTATTGTGTGTGCACACTGTGATTGTACCTAGGGTCACATGGGAGGGTAGCGTGGGCTGCGTGTTTGCCGTCACATTTGTGTGTGCTATTCATTCAGAGGGGAATATGGGGGGGCCTCTGGGGCTCTACACTCATAATCCAGAGATAGATAACTCTGGGACAGCCCAGGGCAGCCTGGCCAGGCTATTCTTAGATTCACAGCTATTTCCCCCTTCTGTTTCTCTGCTCATTAGAATTCCAAATGAGACCTTGCTCTCTCTGTACAATATATATATATTTAATCTTTGAGTCAACGAGTTCATCAGCCCTTTCTCTGCACCATAGCCTCTGAGCAAAGAAGCCCCCTCTGTGAGCCTGTTGCCAGGGAAACCTTCCTCCAGGCAGTGACCAGCCTGAGCCCTGGTAGCCTGCAAAGGGAACCAAGGACACTGGTGAGACTATGTCGCCTGCGATCTCTTTGTTCAGTGGGAGAGAAAAGTACATCATCCTGGAATCTGCAGTCCAAGTAAAGAGGTGAAAAACCACAAAAGGAGACAGATTCCTGAAGGAAAGCCAGGCTCCAGCCCTGCAGCGCTGGAACTCCCTGAAGCCAGAATGAAGGATGCTGGGTGGTCAGGGATCACAAAGGATGCAGGGAGCCCCAACCCTGACTCCAAGTGCAAGAGAGGCCACCTGCCTTCAGTCGTATTTCTGCAACCTGTGCCCAAGAGCCCTGGAGAAGGCCGGGCATGGTGGGGTGCCTGTGGTCCCAGCTACTAGGCAGGCAGAGGCAAGGGCATCACTTGAGCCCAAGAGTTTGAGGTTGCTGTGAGTTATGATGATGCCACAGCGTCACTCTACCATGGGCCACAGAGTGAAACTCTGACTCAAAAAAATAAGCCCTGGGGGTTCAGCACCTGTAGCTCAGTGAGTAGGACGCCGGTCTCATACACTGATGCTGGCCAGTTCCAGCCTGCCTTGAACAACAGTGACAACTAAATAACAGCGACAACTGCAAAAAAAAAAATAGCCGGGTGTTGTGGCGGGTGCCTGTAGGTCCAGCTACTTGGGAGGCTGAGAAAAGAAAATTGCTTAAACCCAAGAGTTTGAGGTTGCTGCGAGCTGTGATGCCCCAGCACTCTACTGAGGGTGACATAGTGAGACTCTGTCTCAAAAAAAAGAAAAGCCCTGGGAAGGCCGAATAGCCCAGCCTCACCCTCATACCTGCATGCTTGCTCCTAAGGCAGCACCAAAATTGCCCTTTGGACTGAGATTTCCTTGGAAATTCAGGTTTGGGTGGGACTCCAGGGAAAGCTAACATGCATTACAGAAGTGCTGTGAGCAAGGCCGACACCAGAGCACTCTAGCCTTGGCAACAGAGGGAGGCTGTCTCCAAAAAAACAAAACAAAACAAAAACATGGACATAACCCCCTCTGCGGCAGACTGCTAGTGCACTGTGCCCCTCTCCTGGGGGCTTTGCTGTGCTGCTGTACCCCCGTCAGGCCCCCACCTACAGTAGAGGACACCTACAGCTCTTTCTGAAGTTCTGGAAACAGGCTTCTGCAGACCTCAAAGCCCCATTTTTCTTTTCTGCTGAGGCCTGTTCAGCCTTCAGAGGCGCAGCCAGAGTATCACAGTTGCTGAGAATATGAGCTTGGGCAGGGTCACTTCTAAGTTTGGTGAGGGGTGGGAGGTGTCATTCTTAAGAAAAGTGATATAGGCCTGGCGCCTGTTGCTCAAGCAGCTAAGGTGCCAGCCACATATACCTGAGCTGGTTGGTTCAAATCCAGCCAAGGCCCGCCAAACAGCAATGACAGCTGCCACCAAAAAATAGCTGGGCATTGTGGCAGGTGCCTGTAGTCACAGCTACTTGGGAGGTGGAAGCAGGAAACTCGCTTGAGCCCAGGCGTGGGAGGTTGCTGTGAGCTGTGATGCCACAGCACTCTACCAGGGGACAGTTTGAGGCTTTGTCTCAAAAAAAAAAAGAAAGAAAGAAAAGTGATACAAAATTACAAACAAAACTAACTGGAAAAGTAACTGTTTAGAATAAGGAAAGAAATTTCCACAATTTACTGTTTTTGTTTTTGTTTTTTGTTTTTTTTGGAGACAGAGTCTCACTGTGTCATCCTCAGTAGAGTGCTGTGGCATCATAACTTACAGCAACCTCAAACTATTGGGCTTATGTGATTCTCTTGCCTCAGCCTCCCAAATAGCTGGGATTATGGGCACCCTCCACAATACCCGGCTGTTTTTTTGTTATTGTTGTTGTCATTGTTGTTTAGCGGGCCTAGGCCAGGTTCAAACCCGCTAGCCCTGGGGTATGTGGCCGGTGCCATGACCACTGAGCATGAGTGTTAATTTTAAGAAGTTGATAAACAGTAGACTTTCTTTCTTTCTTTCTTTCTTTCTTTCTTTCTTTCTTTCTTTCTTTCTTTCTTTCTTTTGTAGAGACAGAGTTTTATTTTATCACCCTCGGTAGAGTGCTGTGGCACCACACAGCTCACAGCAACCTCCAATTCCTGGGCCTAGGCAATTCTCTTGCCTCAGCCTCCTGAGTAGCTGGGCGCCCGCCACAACGCCCGGCTATTTTTTTGTTGCAGTTTGGCCAGGGCCAGGTTTGAATCCACCACCCTCACTATATGGGGCCGGTACCCTGCCCACTGAGCCACAGGCACCGCCACAACAGTATAAATTCTAACAAAATCTGCACAAATAACACAATCTTGTATATTAACTAACTGCCTAAGATATCACATTTTAATAATTATTTTTCTATTTTGGAATTGGTTATTATTTCATTGGCTCCTTACATGGCAACAGTGTTGTGGTATCATTGTCTCTAGAGAGAATAGAAAGGTAAAAGTTGATTTTGATTAGTAATAGCTTTTTTTCTTTCTTTTGTTTTTATTAAATCATAGCTGTGTACAATAATGCAATCATGAGGTACAATGTGCTGGTTCCACATACAGTCTGAAATATTTTCATGAAACTGGTTAACATAGCCTTCATGGCATTTTCTTGATTATTGTGTTCAAACTCTTACACTCTACACTTAGTAAACTTCACCTGCACCCTTCCAAGATGCACCCTAGGTGTGGACCCACCGATCACCCTCCCTCATAGTTTCTCGGCCAGGTGTGGTGGCTCACGCCTATAATCCTAGCACTCCGAGAGGCCGAGGTGGGTGGATTGTCCCGAGCTCATGAGTTGGAGACCAGCCTGAGCAAAAAGTGAGACCCCCTGACTCTACTAAAAATAGAACAACTGAGACAAGAAGATTGCTTGACCCCAAGACTTGGACGTTGCTGTGAGCTATGACGCCATGGCACTCTATCCAGGCGAGAGCTTGAGACTCTGTCTCAAAAAAAAAAAAGTATTATGGTTTCTCCTCCACTTCCCACATATTTGCAATCTGGCTCTGTATGTAGAGTTTGAACACAAGTGCATGGGTAGGGGGAGTACCAAGGTATTCCTGCATACCACCCTCAGTGGGACAGCTGGCAATCGGAGAAGGGCCTGCAAACCACATGAAAACATCCCACCACCCTCAAACTGAATATATCCCCAATTCAAATTCCTCTTAACTCATTCCCAAATTGCCCAATTCCACCCAATACTGATGGAAGTTAAAGGAAGACTAGACAGAATAGAAAGAAACAGTAGGAAAAATCTACTAATTTTGCAGTTTTTTCCGTTAATAATTTTTCTAATTTTTAAAAAGCATGTAACACTCTGAACACCTCACTAGGGCCTTCTGAGCACGTATTTCTGCTGCTATACGTTGGACATGATGATAGTTTATATTTCACTGGGGTTTGTAGCCTGGGAATGTATGAAATACGAAAGGCCTGCCTGGCCCACAGGTTCTCTGTGACAGCTGCTGTGGCCATTGTTCCTGGCTCAGATGGTCTGCACCTCCCTTCACTCTGAGGATGCTCCCCTGAGAGGGCTCCAACAGGGTGGTAGGGGCAGGGGTGCAGTCTTCCTTACCTAACCCTCACTAGATTTCTCACAGGACCGGATAATTCTTAGGTTCTGTTATCATAGACACGCCTGGCAGGTATCTGGGCCTGTGCTGGCCTGGCATAAACTTCACGTGACTTACCCACATCAAACCCTGTTGTGGTTCCACTTCCCAGAGAAGCAGCCTGCAGGGTGCTCTGCCTGAGGGCCTCAATGCCCTGCTCCACAGGAGGGCCTCTGGCAGCCAGGAGGACAAGGAGGGAGAGAAGGAAGAAAAAGCAGTGTCACGTGCAAGGACTTACCGACTCCCACAGCTGAGAGCACACCGTGCAGGGCTCCAGGCCTGGCCCTCTGCTAGCCGAGGCTTTGCCATTCATCCTGCCAGATAAGAGAAGCTCCCAGCACAGGGTGTTGGTCCAAGACTCCAAGGCTTTCCCAGGTTCAGTGGCTGCAAATCATACCTGGAGAAGGAGTCCCGTTTCCTCAGAATTGAACAAAGACTAAAGAGTGACTTTTCACAGCAGGTGAAATTAACAAAGTGGTGGTGGAAGAATGAATGATGTATGGGAGGAACAGCAGGCTGTATCACATGATCTCTGTACTTGGGAAGCCAGCAAGGACATGTCTGGAGCCCAACACTGTGCCAGGCCCCACGGGGCACACTCTGGAGGTAGTAAACCGGGGGAGCTTGGGCAGGGGGAAAGCAGCAGGACTCAAGCAGAGCTGACACAAAGGCCAGCTCCTCCCCTTGTAAGCCATGTGGTCCAGGCCAAGTTCATTAACCTCTCTGAGCTTCACTTCTTCATCTGCAAAACTATGATACTTATCTACCTGTTTGAAAGGATTGAATAATATAATACAGGTGCTTAACACACACACTGCCAGTCTCTTTGTATTGTATATATTTGGTTTCCATTTAGGTTAGGGTTTTGGAGGATCATAGAAAAAAAGTCTTTGTCTGCCTCAAGGTCAGGAAGACAATCTCCTCACCCAGCATCTTTATTGCTTTTCATCTCGCATTTAAATCTACATTCAGCTGCAAATTGTTTTTGTATATCTTGAGTATTCCTCAAAAGGTCAGGCTTGGCTCCCATAGCACAGTGGTTATGGCATTGTCCACATACACCGAGGCTGGCCAGTTCAAACCCCGCTCAGGCCAGCTAAACAACAACGACAACTGCAACAAAAAATAGCCAGGTGTTGTGGCAGGCACCTGTAGTCCCAGCTACTTGGGAGGCTGAGGCAAGACAATTGCTTAAGCCCAAGAATTTAAGGTTGCTGTGCTGT
The DNA here is from genome assembly GCA_963574355.1 of Loris lydekkerianus. Taxonomy (NCBI): domain Eukaryota; kingdom Metazoa; phylum Chordata; class Mammalia; order Primates; family Lorisidae; genus Loris; species Loris lydekkerianus. Next base: position 1,844 of record CAUYPK010057007.1, on the reverse strand, counting down.
GCTTAAGCCCAAGAATTTAAGGAGCTGTGACACCATGGCACTCTACTGAGGGTGACATAGTGAGACTCTATCTCAAAAAAAAAAAAAAAAAAAAATCAAAAGGTCAAAAGACAGCATTAAAGGAATGAAAAAGCAAGCTTCGAAATTAGAGATGATAATGACAATTGGAATTACCAAAAAAGCAATTTTATTCTGAATAGATGGAGAATTTCTATAAATCAATAAGAAAAAATGTACAAGACAGTGCAGAGAGTTGTTCTAGCACTTTGGGAGGCCGAGGCGGGAGGATCTCTTAAGGTCAGAATTTGAGACTAGCCTAAGCAACATAGCCAGACCTCATCTCTACAATTTTTTTTAAAAGATTAGCTGGACATAGTGATGCACCATGGTCCCATGTACTACAGGACTGCCTGGAGTCCCAGCTACTCAGAAAGCTGAACAGGAGGATCACTGGAACCAGGAGTTTGAGGTTGCTGTGAGCTATGATGCCACAGCACTCTATCTAGCCTGCACAATAAGAGAGTATGGCACTGTCTCCAAAAAAAGAAAAAGATATACAGCCAAATAGAAAAGGAGCAAAACAACAAAGACTAAAGGAGAAACTATGCTGCCCAAAAAGGTCCAGAAGAACATGCCTGGCCATTAAACATGAAAAAATGTTCAATTCATCTGTCATCAGGGAAATGCAAATAGAACCATGACACAGTACCACCAGACACTCCCCAGAAATGGCTTAAATTTAAAAGATTGATAATACCAAATGTTGTCAAGGAGCTCTCGCCAAAACTCTTGCTGCTGGTGGAAGGGTAAATTGGCCTGACCACTTTGGAAAAGTGTTTGGAAATATCTACTAAAACTTAAGGTGTGTGTGTGTGATTACTCTCCTTGGTATACACCCAATAGAAATGCCTAAGCATGTGCATCAGAAGACATGTACAATAATATTTGTGGTAGCCAGTGCCAAATGGGCCATGGTCGGGAGACACTGCCTTCATCAGATCACCCTAGAAAATCACTGTAGATTCTTCAACACCACCTCCTCCATCTCCCTTCCGGCCTTCACATCCTCCTGAACTTTGTATTCTTACTTCCCCCAGTTTGCCACCATTTATATGATTCCTTCCAAAGTGGAAGGAATTCCTTCCTTCACCCTAAGCTTCCTAAATAAATATGATTTTAAATGTCAAAGTCACTAAAGAAAATTCAGAAAAGGCAACTTGCACTTAATTTGTTACAAAGGAAATAAATCTATGTGGGAGAGTGACACTTTTCTTTTCCTAGACTTCCTTATACCATAACAGCTACCATTGGTTGAGTTCTATCTATGGGCCATGGTGCTTTGTAGACATTACTTCTATCCATGTATTCAAAAATTACCTTATAATTGATTAAAGATGGTGGCTGAGTAACAGCTTCCCTGCAACTGGGCACAGCGAGTCTGGGGACACAAGACTCCAGACATCTCTGGCCGGTGGGATCTGCCTATGATCATCCCTTTGAGGATACAGGGAGCCAGCAAGGGACTTCTCAACCCCAGGAGGAGGACAAAAACAGTGAAAAACTGGCAAGTGGCTGCGTGTGTTCGATTGACCTAATCACGCCGGCAACCGTGAGTATAAGCACCAGTGAGACTGCAAACTGGAAAGGCCCTACCTGTGAACTTTTTTGGTGTTCTTGGACTTGGCACTGAGTTGAGCTGCCTGGGGGAGAGCTTGAGCAAAAGTGTGGAGAACTTTGGGCATTGTCTGGGGCCCCAAATGAGCCACTGAGCTGGGCTCAGTGAAAGCCATTGTGTGAAAAAACTGCTCCAGCAAGCTCCGCCCTCAGGGTCCCAGAGCAAGGAA